>CM030364.1:205725761-205928261 GCA_017893485.1 Hemerocallis citrina
GCTCAAATCTTTGGGCTTTCTTCGCTTCCTCCTGGACCATCTCCGGCGCATACCTTGACAACTGAGAAAACTTCGTCTCATATTCTCTGACTGTCATATTTCCTTGCTTCAAGCTATGGAACTCCATTGCCTTCTCTTCTTGCACATCCAAAGGGAAATAGTGCTGTCGGAATTCCTCAAGGAAAGCTTCCCAAGTGATCTGTTCCTCTCCGAGACCACGCTTCACGGACTGCCACCAAACTTCAGCATTCTTCTCTAGCAAGATTGTAGCGAGACGTACCTTGCTATCTTCGGGAGTCATCATCACCTCAAACACTGTCTCCACCTGACGTATCCAGTCATCAGCAGCTGTGGGATCAGCCTGTCCTTCGAAGACTGGCGGCTTCATCCTCCTAAATGATTCCACCATCTTCACTGGATCAGTGTTCACCGCAACTCCTGGTACTCCGTGTGGCGGCGCTTGGTTCCTGCTAGCCTCCACAAATGCTCCAATCATCTGGTATACCCGAGTAAACTCTCCCCTTACATCAAGGCCAGTACCGTTGGCTCCACTGCCTTCGGCTTCAGTCTGGTCACTTCGATTGCTTCTAGTCCTTCCTGCCATCTGAAAGCTAACACAGACACCATCAACCAACATCACAATGCAAAACCCCATAACACACTAGCACTAGTCAAACATACTAGTTCCATTCATTTCAAAAAGGTTTTACAAAGATTTGTCAATACATGATCACATCATCATCATCCCATGGGTTCATACTACACCCATCAAAACAATAGCAGTCAGCCTAGCTATTCAAAAAGGTCGTCATCTATACACATCAAAAGAGATCCTATAACACTAGAGGAAGTCACTGCTCTCCTGCTCCTGGCGAGTCGCCAACCTCGGAGCTATCCCCGGCAGTCATACGGTCCAACAGATCCTGCATGTCACAGACCTGTGTCCTCAGTGCCAGATACCTGCTCTGTAGTTGACCCAGCCTCTCTTCGTATCGGTGCTTCAACAGTACTACCCTCGTCTTCCATTTCCTTTTGGCTCTCTCCAGCTTGGTCACTCTCCTTTCTGCGGTTATCAACGCCCGTGTGAGGTTCACAAAACGATCCTCTGGCTGTCCGTGACTCCATTTATAGGCAGCCAGCTCCTGGGACATCCTGGTGATAACTTGTGCTAAGGCTGTAGGCTGTGGGGGTGGAGGTGGAAGTGGGGGTACAGAACCATGTCCATTTGACCATCCGTTCGAGTGTCCGTTGTCCAAGTTCGGCATCTGCAAGAGAAAATATGGGAATTAGTACAGATACGGAAAAATTATAAGGCATAAATTGTAAAAGCAAGATTATGAATTATAATCATCAGCTATCTGACTAAACCCAACTCTCGCAATGCATCTAAGTTTTAATTTTCCTGCTGTGTTGGACTAATATTTGAAGTCTGCTCTGATACCAACTTCTGTTGCGCCCTAAGTCCCTATACCGGGAACCTGCTACCCTACTCCAGGAGTCGAACTTCAAAATAGCCAAATCACAGAAGTACAGGAAATTTAAAAACTTTTATTCCATATAAATATTACATTTACAAGGGTTACACTGTCCAAATAAAAGTTACAATATTTACAACAATATAACAGTACTTGTATATGTCCCTTGGATCCTTGGACGAACTCGAGCTTCGTGGTACCTGTAGATCGGCTCCGGATACCTATAAGGTGGAAAACGTCAGTACTTCGACTGACACAATGCTGGTGATAACAGCGATCCTCTAAAATTCATTCACAACCAATAATTTATGCAAAATAGAAAGGTGATGTGCCAAAACAAGGGTTTAGTGGATTCGGGTTCTAGTGCAGTGTTATGACATGACCTTAAGTCTAGATGCAGCAAACTCACTTGCCTAACATCTAATGCAAGCAAGACTTTGAAGCACGAATGCATCCCATACTACATACGCCCCCAAATCTAGCCGTCTTTCTCCACAATTTAGGGATTCGAACCCTCGCCATGCACCCTACTCTTGTACACACTCCAGTTCCCAACAGATTGTCCGTCGTCCAAGGAGATTGCAGCAGTCGGTCTATCTCTGCCCTGCAGTGCCCAAGTGGTCACCGCCAGTTGGTACCCACGTACGGACCTCCTTAGAAACCACGTTGAACCTGGTCCTTACGACCCTTGGTTCCACATGTCCATTCATGGACTCTCGCATGCGTGTTCACCCCTGGCCCGGGTTATGAACATATATATACCAAAACACAAAACACAAACCCGCGCTTTAGGGACGTGAGCACCACGGAAGGTCAATTCCTTCGGGCCTCCCGCACCTTACTTCGGCAAAACTTTAGAAATCAACAGATTGAGATACGAGCCGGGGACGCACTCCATTAGCGGCCGAGAACGTATCCCTTCGACTGGAAGATACAACACCGACTATGGCTTACTAGGACTAATGCAATTTTTCAACCCCTTAATAAACCATTCTAACCCCTACCTTACTCTAATTATTTCGGGTAAGAATTAACTGCTTCCACACTTGCCTATCAGCCTCTGGCCCCTGGCGACACCGGTCCGGTTCGCCACTTCCCCGACTTGGACTCGTCCAGCAAAAATGGCCTACGCCTGCCGCTATCCCGGCTATAAATATAAAATTGCCCCGTGAGCTCCACTCACTGGCATGCTCGGACGTCCTACGCTCGGCAGAAGTTTAATAATATAGGCTTGATAGGTGCAAGGTATCCTTTACCCTAGTGACTATCTCGAGTCACACATCCCACTCGGGGAAATCGACAACCTCAATAACAGAGATCAACCATTCCTAGACACGAGTCACCGAATCGGCTCACACACAAGGAAAAAATGCTTTCACAATCCTTAGTCCTCACCCAGACTAAGCAACCTATGGGTTTCTTCCCGAATCTCAAATGGTCATAACTCTATCGATACGACTCCGATTGGAGTGTATGACCCCAACATGAAACGGTACGATCCTAGGCTACAACTTCCTAGTTGAACATGAGCTTAGATTCAACCATCTAAGTCCTCGGAATAGCTTTTCAAGCTCCAGCCTGCGTGCTTCCTGTGCATGGGCTGCACCTTACCAGTAACACATAATCCTACTCGTTCATCAGAACGACACTAACTCAAATTCTGTATAAGGGTGTGGGTGTACTCAACAACTCTCTAGTTTGTCATGAGTACAAATTTTACCATTAAGTCCCCCTATCACACTCATCTATCATCAATACACCAATTTACACAATTGGTCTCTCCAATTCAGAGCACACAACTCAACTCGTCCTCTGTCCAGTCTTACAAAAATCATAATAATTCAACCGTTCGCTGGATTTACTTCAAATCAGTTTTGTTAGAAAGGTATAGGTGTTCCCTACAACTCTCTCCTGGGTCATGATCCTCATAATATGCCTCTAACTGGTCTCAATTTCTCATTCTTCACAGAGTGTCAAAACTGGCTGAAAACAGCACAGTGCTCAATCACAAAATCACAGTAAATTGCAAACTTGTCCAATTGACACAAAATTTATATTGGTGACACTCGACATCATACCCAATATCATGCAAAAGATCATGTCAAAATTCTAATTATACAGTGAGTAATAGCTTTTACAAATTAGCACAAAAATCATCATGTTTTCTAATTCAACATCAGATACTGGTCATAGATAGATTTTTCTCATGCCCTTAAAATCATCAAAATAATTTAATGATTTTTTGAGATAATCAAAATGCATTCATGAATGTTGAGTAAAAATTTCAGATCAAAATCATACTTCAATAAATGACGAAAATTCCTACAATATCAACCATCCTGTTTTTCTTTTCCTGAGTCTGCCTTACGACACATATCCATCTCTCAATTTTATTAGCATATCAAATGGTCATAGAAAAATCTGAAATAAATCATGGATGATTCAAACACATATATAAACAAACCCTTTTAATCTTGTGGTCTAATTCAACATATTGTGTTCTCGGAAAAATCTACAAAATGGTACTCCGAACCAGCTTTTCCTAGTTCCAATCTGACTTCTAATTCTAACCTTTAGAAAAGCAATCCTATGCATTCTAGCACACATGCATGCAACCAAATTTAATTAAAAGACAAGAATTTCAAGTTTAGACAAATTTTCCACCTTAGGTTGTAGTAGTAGAAGGAATTTCTTGAAGGCTCTTCTCTTGGAAATCTCCTTTTCTTCCTTCTCCTTTACTTCCTTCTCTTGTGGTGTTCTCTTCTGAAAATTCCAGAGCAAATGGGGGGAAAAGAAGTGGGAAATGAGGGTGATGGGAGGGTGGAGGCCGGATTTGACAGGGGGGGGGGGGGGGGGGTAGGTTTAGGCTATAGGTGGTTTGTAGACCCAAAACCATGGCTTAGCCCATTGGTTTGGTGTATGTTAGGTTGGCTGCCCAGCATAACTTTTAACGAGCTCCAACGAGTGTGAGACACGTGTTTTAACGAGAGCACGCAACCTATATTCACTGTAGTACTATACCGTGTTATATTTGTATGTGCGTCGTGCCGAAAACTAGCAGTTATACTAGTATCGGTCCGTCTCGTTCTCGTGCATCTTTGGAATGCAACTCTCCCAAAAACCGTCCCGTAGCCCTAACCATCCACCACGATAGCAAAATCGACCCATAATACTACCATCAATTGCACGCTCACTAACAATTTACATTCACATATGCATATCTTCAGGTATCGTACAAAACGGGGTGTTACAGTCACCAATCCGGTTAACCAACTTTTGAGAGGCAGCCTGTGGTGGGCAGTTGTACTATACTATAAATAGTTTGTTTGATAAATTGTATAAATTGTCCGAGCTCGGGCAGGGGTGTTACAAAAGTAAAGAGTGAAAAGTGACTATCCTAAATATATCAGTGTATGCAAATGCCTTAATGCCTAATGCAGGTGTTTACACTAAAATGACACTAATGCATACTTGTTCGGATTCTATGCATCCCATACTACGTAGGTCCGAGGGTAAGCACATACGTACTTCATTTTAAAGGGTTGAATCACTCGCCATGAAAAACTACCCGGTAATAAAACAAGTTTTAGACGTCCCACGAGTATGGATCCCAGCCCTAGAGTCCATCTTCAAGCTTATACAGAAATCCTTGTCGTGCGAACTTCCCGCAAGTATCCCTCTAGCCCCGGTATACGCATATACACTAGAGCATGGCCTACCATTCGTCCGACTATTCATGATCCTGGAGTCCACCGTCAAACCAAGCATAGTCCCAGATTTAATTAAGGCTTGCCTCCATCGCAAGCAACCACAGTCCCGGAGTTCACCGTCAAACTGGGTCTATAGTCTCGGAGTCCACCGTCAGTGCTATATAGGGGCAACCCACATACGTTTGCCCAAGTTTACTACATCTCCACTTAGTGCCTAATTTTTAAGTTTAAAACATGAATATGTTACACCACCTGGAGTTAGCTTCCCCTCCTACCGGATTTAAACAAAAATACCGAAATAACCCATATAGCCAATTTTGAAATCAATTAATTCTTTCAACACTTGCCGGTACCTGGGTCTTACTAAGCCTCTAGATCACAACCTTTCATGTTCCATAATCATGGGTACTCATACCCTTCGATATTCATTTATTAAATTCACATCATTCACATCTTAATCGATTCTTTCATTCTTTATTCTTATATTTATCATTCATGAATAACAATCTCGAGTTATTGTTTCCCACAACACTATTTCCTTTCATGTTCATCTAACTTCCAACCCAAAATTTATTAAGAATTTGTAATGCCCCGATTTCCAGTAACTGGGAAACCGTAACATAAGTCAGAATCTTTTCTTCAATTAGTCATAATACACAGAAAAACAGAAAAATTTAAAACTTTTTAATCAACACAAAATGTATTATAAGTCTGAATGTTATACAACTGTAATACATTGCAACAATGTTACAATAATACCTTTACAATCCCAAGTATTATAACTTTCAACAATTTACGTCAGAGTACAATGAATGAAGAACAACACTTGGTAATTCCCACTTGGGTACTTTTCAACAATTAGATAATCAACAAAAATATTACAGCAGAACTTAAATGACATCGACTCCTCGCTTTCCTTGCCTTGAGTCCTCCTAAATCTCGCACCTGTACTTCTGCGATCCAGTGCCTGTTGAAGTGGGGATGTCAGTATTCACTGATGCTTTAAGGCTGATAACTAGGAGCAAATCTCCCAAAACAAACATACATCCATGGCAAATGTGTCAGTGTAGTTTAAGTGTTCGTGAGTGCTATGACTAGAATATAATGCAATATCAACTAAGGCTAGGATGCTCCTATTCTAATGTAAGAAAGTCTTCGGAACAGTATGCAGCCCATACTACATACACCCCATCTCAAGCCATTTCTTTATATATAGGGATTTGAACCCGCACCATGTATTCTACTTTGGTACCCATCCTGTTCCTGACATAATATTATATGACTGGCGAAGTTGTAGGTACGGTCTAGTTCCGTTACTGCATTCAATAGTGGTGTCCTTGTTTGCCACTATTGCCCAGTCGCACCGGACCCCACTCAAAAGCCAACACGAACTACAAGATACTTTTCAACCTTCTTCCGTGCTCCCAACTGGTCATGAAAAGGCATAGAACCTGACGGAATCGTAGGGTCTGTTTCCCTAGAAAACCCTCTCGTTCTTATCATGGCACATTCAGGAATTAACAATCAAGATACGAAACCCGTTCTCCCAACTGGTCATGAGAAGGCATAGAACCTGACGGAATCGTAGGGTCTATTTTCCTAGGAAACTCTCTCGTTCTTATCATGGCACATTCAGGAATTAACAATCAAGATACGAAACCCGTTCTCCCAACTGGTCATGAGAAGGCATAGAACCTGACGGAATCGTAGGGTCTATTTCCCTAGGAAACTCTCTCGTTCTTATCATGGCACATTCAGAAATTAACAATCAAGATACGAAACCCATGCTCCCAACTTGTCATGAAAAAGTACCGCCCGTATCCCTTTGACAGGAGAATACATCCCAATAACACCACCTAGTGTCAACCTATAGGAGAGGTTGGATATAGGGTATCACCCCTAACACCAACTCCCACCTTTTGGCAATTCATAGATAAAAATGGTTAAGTAACTATTACTATCCTAACGATGTCACTAACCCTAAACAAACAAGCGAGACAAGCCACTGTGCTTCTAACTAGACATGAAAAAGCACCGTATGTGTCCCTCGTCTAACCAAACAAGCGAGACACAGCACTGTGCTTCCAACTCGGTATGAAAAAACACTGTACGTGTCCCTCTTCTAACCAAACAAGCGAGACACGGCACTGTGCTTCCAACTCGGCATGAAAAAGTACAGTACGTGTCCCTCTTCTAGAGAGTGCAACAATTAATCTGTAATACCCTGATTTTTCATTTAATGAAAAATTATTTTTTTTGCACGTAGTGTGCACGTGAAATATTTTGATTGAATTAAATCTCATAATTATTTCATTGTGATTTAAATATGTGTTCTCAAATTATTTTTATACAAAAGCCTTTTTTTTAAATAGATAGAAAGCCTTTTCTTAAAGCCCAAAATGTATTTTATTTATTTTATTTTGAAATGACTATGTTGGCCCATAAACTAAAGCCCATGGATTAATTTATTTAAAAATTCTATTTTTATTTATCAAATGCACAATTTTGGCCTAGTTGCATGCACGTGCACTATACATACACGTGCAATGCACACTTCTCCATGTTGGCCGGTTGTGGACTTTTGTTTTGGAGGGAGATTCAAAAGTTTTATGGAGATCATGGAGGTGGTTATGTAGTTGTAGGTAGTTTTCATAACTCCTACTCTAATCCTAGCCCTTGATCCTACAACTCCCTAGTGCATCCTAGCCCTTCATTCTACTTGATTTCTAGTATAAATACCCCCTCCCAGGGCTACATTCATATGCAACTATATCTTTCTAAAACTGTAGTCTAATTTAGTAGTAAGTTGTGAGTTAAAAGATTGAGAAGAATGTATTGCTTTCAACAAGGAGGAGAAGGGGCCGGCCATCACTAGGAGGAGCTCGGGATTGGTGCTTGTGGAGGTGTGTGCGAGCGTCTAGGAGGAGGTGCATCTCACTTGCAAAGGGCTTAGTTGCTATTGTGTTTGTTTCTCTCCATTTAAGGTGGGTAAAATTTTTCATATTTCTAAAGTAGAAATGCTTGCTAGAATGAATGAATGATAGTGGGTTTGATTTTCCTTATTTCTAATTAGAAATGATGCTAGTATTATATTGAGAATGATGCATGAAAAAAATATTAATAAGAGTACACTCTTAATTGGAGAATTGACCTAGGAATTGATTGGAATGTGAGTATGCAATTGTATGTGATTTAATTCGTAAGAATCTAAGTTGATATGGATTAATTATAACCATGAATGAGTAATTGGCTAATAAAAGAATTTGTGGCATTAATTGTTGAGAAATGTTGAAAAGAAACGTTCTGGTAAGTCGACTTAGGACCTTGTAAGTCGACTTATATGCTCATCTAAGTCGACTGGTGCTGTTATAAGTCAACTATTTATTGCTTAAAATCATGGATGTTTTCCCCTGAACAATCGACTTACTATAGTATAAGTCGACTGGTACTGATGCATTTTTATAAACTCGAATGTTTTACTCTCTTGAAAATACTTGAGACTTTATAAAGATAATTTGGGAATTGTTGCATGAAATAAAATGTGATTTGAGAATAAAAGGTGTAATCAGAACTATGATTTTGATATGTGTATTTTTGGAAATTATACCTTGCAAAAGAACTGGAAATGAAGAAGATTAGTATAGTAAAGATTGAAGTGACACTATGTGATAGATGTATGAAAACATGAATTATGAATATTCGTTAGTACTTCTTATTTTGAGAACAATGTGATAACCATGAAATGTGAATTATTCTTGTTAAAGAATAGCATGAAAAAATATGATGTGTGATTCCTTAATTTGAGATGTTTAAACTGTTCAGTCGACCGAATGCTTGTAGCAGTCGACTGTACTGAGTAGAAGATGTATAGTTGAAACACTCTGTACAGACGACTGATTTGAATGACAGTCGACTGTTAATTGAATGACATTTAAATGTGGAAACTGCGGAACAGCCGACTGGCCGTGTGCAGTAGTCGACTCTTCCGAGTGTTATTAACGAACTGTATTTGACTGGATAAGTCGACTGGTGGAGTTCCAAGTTGACTGTCCAGAGTGCTTTTTGATACATCTGAAATCTTATGATTTGCTTGTGGTAAAGATTGTGAATCTGGATATTGGTAAACTCTATTTGTTGCTGCATGAATTTATATGAAATAAATCATAGTTTGAATTGAGAAATTTACATGAAATGAGTCATACTTTGAATGAAAAATTACATGAATATGAAAGCTAAGATCATGATATGCTGAGGCAATGAAAAATGAACTCATGAGCTGGGAATGCTCAGATTATGTTAGAATTTGTGAATTGTAATTGAAATGAAAGAGTAGCTAAGTCTCCCCCGGCAATTGAAAAAGAAATCGAAATGAAATTGAAAAGAAAGACCAAGGTTGGTCATGTGAACATGAAATGAATAAGTCCGGTTTAGTGGAGAGGCTAACTCTAGAGCTTTGATTTTGTTCATGATTCTAATAAAAACTAAGGATTAGTACATAGTGGAGACGTGATGAAAGTAGGAGAAAAACACGAGTGAGAGCCATCGGATTTGCGACGGAGGGTATTTCATAGGTTCTTCACGATGAGTCGTGACATGACGTGGATACGGCTCCAGGGTGCCGTGGCGGCGGAGAGTATTTCACAGGTTCTTCACGATGCGTCGTGACATGACGTGGATACTGCTCCGGGATACCGTCCCTGTGGTGACACTTGTGGGATGTTTGGTAACTGCATGAGGATCGTGTGCCATGAAGGAGGCTGAATTGTCCATAGGTTCTTCACGATGCGTCGTGACATGACGTGGGATTCCCCTCTAGTTTCTGTACACGTGCTTGCACTTATAGATTATCTAAGACACTACCGTAGTTACAGTAGTAGATTAAGTCATGGCGAGGGATTGAACCCTACAAAGATGAAGAACGATTAAGAGGCTTGCCCTCGGACCTATGTAGTATGGGATGCATAGACTCCGAACAAGTGTGCATTAGTGTCATGTAACATAAATGATTGCATTAAGGATTAAGTGCACATTCACAACACGACATCAATAAGGTAGTCCCTTTAATTGTAATGTGACAAGTTTGTGTTTGCTAAATATGGAAAATTAAGTTATACTATTTCCGGCATAGAGAGGATGGCCGTGTATAATGATCGTCGGTTGAATAAACTGACGTACCCACAGTCTTATATGCAGGTAAATGACATGTTAAAGAGGAAAGGATGCTTAAAGATTGTACCATGTTGTTGTACATTTATTTAACTGTTGTATTTTACTTCCGCTGTGCAAAAGAAAAGTGTAATATGGATGTAAACTCTGATGTAAGATGAAAAGTTTAAATTTCCCTGTAAAATTGAACTGAAGAAAGTGAAAAGATCCTGTAGAACATCTCGAATTCAGTGTATTTGGGATTTGGGGCGTTACATAATCTGTCTTAACCTAGACTTCACAAGATCTCATCGGATCCACTCATAGCCTACAATACCTACATACGAGCCAAATAAGCTACGTATAAGACCGACTGTTACATACGGCCCAGGTGAGCCACGTATGAGACAACTACGTACAACGACCACACTAGAATCAACCTCGAAGCAACAACACGTGCTTGCTAGCAAAGTTTGTTCTTCTATAATTAGAAGCAACCGAAGAATCTACTAACATTCTAAATTAGGTGTTCTACCAATGAGAAGCCCAAAAGACACATAACAACCTTTATCAAGCTAACAATTATTAGTGACCTTCCCCAACCCTTATTTCCCATGAAGGTGGAGAGTGTTCACATAATACGGTCCAATCTTAAGTAGAACCTCATACAACAAAAATCCACGGTTTCTTTTTCCAAATTGAACTAGAACTATATGCAACTAGATTCTTGGGTTCTCTCTCAAGTTTGAGATAGAATCACCTAGAAGCTAGGTGCGTGGGTTCACGGGTTCTCCCTAATACTTCACTACAATACTACCATGTACAATTCAAGCATGATTTCTTTTATCTAGAAAGCTACAATATACCATTCAAGCATGCATAGCTCTTGAATCTAGAACAACTAAGCAATCTTAACATGGGTTCCTCTTAGGGGATTAGCTAGGACGACCTCACAACTCAATATTGCAACTACAACATGATAGGTTCTTCACTAACGCTACAACCACCACATGCTAGTTCTTTACTAACACAATTTACTATAACGTGATAGTTCTTCACTAACACTATAACTACAATGTGATAGTTAATACTACAACTACAACATGAAGGTTCTTCATTAACACTACAACTGCAACATGAAGGTTCTTCATTAACACTACAACTATAACATGAAAGTTTCTTTGCTAAACACTACAACTATATCATGGATATCTACCATCACTTTATACATGAATGTTTATTACTATCTTAAGCATGGACTTTACTCACACTTAAGCATGAATGTATACTATTTCTTAAACATGGATTCTTACTACACTTAAGCATGAATGTCTACTACTTTAAGCATGTATATCTACTACCCACTTAAAGCATGGATCTTCACTACTTAAGCATCGATAGTCACTACACTCAAGCATGGATACAACTTAAGTAGGAAGTTACTATAAGTTTAAAGCATAAATAGCTACTAGATTTAAGCATGGATATCTCCTACTACTTTAAACATGGTTAATTACTACAACTTACCATGAGTATTAACAATTTAGCATGGTATACAACAAAGCATGATTTTCTTTACTACTTTAACCTTCCACAATTAGCATGGTATGCAACTTAGCATGAGTTTCTTTACAACTTTAACTTACAATAATTAGCATGGTATACAACTTTAAACATCATTCTACAACAATCTCAAGCATGGTAGGAACCTATAACAATCTTAAGCATGACATACTACTTAAGCATTCATACAACGATCTTAGGCATGTTAGGTAATTTAAACATTAATCCTATACATTCCTAAGCATGGTATATGACATAGCATGAATCTACAACATTCTTAAGCATGGTATACTACTTAAGTATCAACCCTAAGCATGGTATACATTTTAAGCATGAACCTACAACATTCTAAACATGGTATACTACTTAAGTATCAACCTAAGCATGGTATACATTTTAAGCATAGATAAACATGAGTTCTCTACTAAAATCCCTACAACATGCATACAACATAAGTATGAACTCACTATAACTTAGCATGAATGATTACTATGCTTACGCATGGATATCTTCTACTACTTAAGCATGGTATACAATGTAGGTATGAGTTTCTTTTCTACCTTATCCTATAACAAATTAAGCATAGTAGATAGCATGAGTATCAATTCTACAACAATCTAACATGGTCCATAGCTTTCCTACAACAATCCAAACATGGTATATAATTTCCTACAATTAATCTAAGCATGGATATTTATTTTAACTTAAGCATGGAAAATTTCTACAACTAAGCATGGATAATTAATACAACCTAAATATGGATACTTACTTCAACCTAAGCATGGATATTACAATTTATCCTACAACAAAATAAGCATGGTCTACAACATAGTATGAGTTCCTACAACAAATTAGACAACTTATGCATGGATCCTTTACTACAACCCCTACAATAATTCAAGCATGAAAATACAACATACACATGGACTTCCTACAATAGTCTAAACATGGATGTCTACTACAATTTAAGCATGGAAAATTTCTATACTTAAGCATGGATAGCTACTACTATTTCAAGCATGGATCTTTATGATTCTACTACTAAGAATGGATATCTTACAAAGATATTACAAGGCTACTTCTCTCTTAAAAAAAATACAAGCCTTGAAATAATACAAAAAATTTAACTTTGTGAACTACATTTCCTACATCACACAAAAATCTACTTTTCTACAATTTACAAATCCATCCACCTTTTATAAACTAGGAATTAGCAAGAATTGTTATTTAATAGTTAGAGAGAAAGAACCAAATAAAATACTTTATTCATTAAAGTTGTCAAGTTCCATAACCCAAAAGAATGGTTATATAAATAAATCTGTTGGAATTAATTTTTGCAGTTTTCCGGGCCGAATTCCGGTAGCCTCCGGCCACCGGCGGCACCTGAAAATGAGTGGATTGCGATCCTCTCGACGAGTACTATTCCGTAGTATACTCACTTGCCAAAAACGATTTCCATATGAATATGAAATGTTGATCCAAAGTTGGGTACTTGAAAGGTACTAACTTGGCAATTTGGAGAAAATGGATAGTCCCATATCGAAAATTGGAAAAGATTTTTTCTAGTATATATACTAGAAAACTGGACTAAAGGGCGTGGCCCAGGGGTTACCACTAACGTGTAGTGGAGAGAGGACTTAGCCAAAATGACAAACACACGCGCGCGCGCCCGGCTCCGGCCCCGACCTCAGGTCGGTTCGGTTTGGCTTGGCTTGGCTTGGCTTGGCTTGGTCTGTCTGGCTTAAATTTTTTTGCCCAGACAAAAACTCTTTCCCTACTGAACTGAAAAGGCTTTTCAGATTCAGTAACTGGTACCCATTACTCTATAATAGCAGAGTAATGGCTCATGAGTTATGAATCTGAAGAGTCTCCATTACTCTGCTGTTACAGAGTAATGGCAATTGAACAGTCTCCAATTTTCCTCTATAAATCCAGACAGAGTCTTTTTGTACATGCAGAGAATTTTTCATTTTGTTCTTCTTCTTCTTCTCCTCTGTGTCAGTGTCAACTGAGAGTACACCACAGACAACAGTTCGTTGAATCTCTGAAGCAAGGGTGCTGCGTTCTTCAGAGAATGTACAATTGTATCCTGGGAAGCAATTTGCCGATAACCGTCACACTACGGGGCGAATTCTGCTTTAAGGGCAGAGATTATCAGTCTCGACTCTGTGCAAATTCTTTAACTTATTGTTTTCTTCCCTGTATTTCATTTCTTCGCAATTTCTGTTGGGATTTTCTATTATTATATATTCAGGTTCTAACAATCTTAAAGCAGAATTTTTTCCTCACAGATTCTAACAGTTTTGTGAAGTCTATTTACAGGTGTTGTTCGGAAAAACAACTAACAGTTTCTATTTCAAACAATTTCAGAGAAAATAAGAACATGGAGAACACACCAACTGACATTGCTAATGGGCTTCTCAGTACCGAAACACCGGTGACCCAAAATGAGACTGCACAATCGGTTGTGGCACATTCAGTCGTTCTGCCCACGCTCATAACCGTGGGAGAAAAACCGAAGAAGTTCAATGGAACTGGATTCAAAAAGTGGCAAGGGAAGATGCAGTTCTACCTGACCACATTGAAGCTGGACAGATTCCTCACTGAATCTGCCCCGATGCTGGCCCCAATGGATGCACACTCCGTTGCTGCAGTTGATGCGTGGACTCAGGGCGACTACCTCTGCAGGAACTACATCCTGAATGGCTTGGTAGACCCCCTGTACAACGTCTACTGTGTCTTCAAGACGTCCAAACTCCTACGGGGGTCCCTGGAAAAGAAGTATAAAACAGAAGACGCCGGGTCCAAGAAATTTGTTGTTGGCAAATTTCTGGAGTACAAGATGATTGACTCCAAAACTGTGGTGAGTCAAGTCCAGGAACTGCAGGTTATAATGCACGTCATTGCTGCAGAGAATATGACGTTGTGCGAACCATTCCAGGTTGCAGCGTTCATTGAAAAACTTCCACCTGGGTGGAAAGACTTCAAGAACTACCTCAAACACAAGCGAAAGGAGATGTCTCTTGAAGACCTAATTGTCAGGTTGCGGATCGAAGAAGAGAATCGCAAGGCTGACAGGTCCTATGGAAATCAGTCCATAGAAAAGGCCAATGTGGTGGAGCACGAACAGAAGGGCAAGAAGAGGAAGTTTCTGCCACAGGCCTCAAACAAAAAACCTCTTACAAAGAGGTTTGCTGGGAAATGCCACAAGTGTGGTAAGCTGGGGCACAAAATTTATGAGTGCCGCTGTAAGGACAGTAATCGTTCAGGAACAGGACATGTAAAAAGGAATGAAAAGTCCCACGCACACATAGCTGAGAACTTGTCCACTGGTCTCTCTAACCTGGACCTCTGTGCTGTAGTATCAGAGGTAAATCTTGTAGGGAGCAATCCTCGTGAATAGTGGTACGATACTGGGGCCACCAAGCATATTTGCTCGGACAAGAAAATGTTCACCTCATACCAGAAGTGCAACAAAGATGAACAGCTGTTCATGGAAAACTCTTCCACCTCCAAAATTGAAGGAACAGGGAAGATAGTGCTGAAAAAGACTTCCGGCAAAGAGCTAACACTCACAACTATGTTGCATGTTCCAGACATTAGAAAGAACTTGATATCAGGTTCTTTGCTAAGCAAGAATGTGTTTAAGGTTGTTCTTGTTTCTGATAATTTTGTATTGTCTAAGAATGGGGTATACTTAGGTAAAGGATATCTAAAGGATGGACTGTTCAAGTTTAATGTAATGACAGTCATCCCTAAAACTATTATTCATGCTGTTCCCAAAGTTAATGAAATAACTCCTGTTGCCTATGTTGTTGAGTCTTCCTCTATTTGGTATGAAAGACTAGGCCATGTTAATGTAAATTCTATGCGTAGATTAATTAACATGAATTTGCTACCAAAATTTAAGGTAGATAACTCAGAAAAATGTGAAGTTTGCACGGAGGCCAAACTCACTAAAACTCCATCACGTTCTGTAGAAAGAAACACAGAAACTCTAGGTCGAATTCACACGGATCTATGTGACTTAAAATATGTGCAGACCAGAGGTGGCAAAAAGTACTTTGTGACTTTCATAGACGATTGCACAAAATTCTGTTATGTATATTTGTTACATAGCAAAAATGAGGCTTTGGATAAATTCAAAGAATATAAACTTGAGGTTGAGAATCAACTTGGCAAAACAATTAAAATCGTTAGAAGTGATAGAGGAGGAGAATATGATGCACCATTTAACATGTTCTGCTCGGAACATGGAATAGTTCATCGGACAACTGCTCCCTACTCACCCGAATCAAACGGTACTGCCGAGCGCAAGAACCGAACTCTAAAGGAGATGATGAATGCCTTGTTGTTGAATTCTGGCTTATCCCAAAATATGTGGGGGGAAGCGTTGCTGACTGCCAACTACATTCTCAACAAAATATCTCACAAGAAAACCGGCAAGACACCATATGAACTGTGGAAAGGTAACTTACCTTCGTATAAATACCTCAAAGTGTCGGGGTGTCTAGCAAAAGTGGCAGTACCTAACCCGAAACAGGTCACCATTGGACCTAAGACGATTAATTGCATATTCATAGGCTATGCACACAATAGTAGTGCATATCGGTTCTTGGTATACAAATCGGATATACCGGATATCCATATGAATACAATAATGGAATCAAGGAATGCTTCCTTCTTTGAACACGTGTTTCCGTGCAAGGATACTACGTACCCCAAACGTACACGTGAACAAGGAAATGTAAGCACTTCAGTTGATGAACCAAAACATGATACTGATGAGCCTAGACGAAGTAAACGGGCTAGAACATCCAAATCATTTGGTCCTGACTTTGTGACGGCCTTTCTGTTAGAGAATGAGCCCAGAACTTTCAAGGAAGCCATGTCTATGCATGATGCTCCTATGTGGAAGGAAGCAATCAAAAGTGAAATAGACTCCATTATGCAAAATCATACATGGGAGTTAGTCGACTTGCCTTCTGGATGTAAAGCTCTAGGATGCAAATGGATTTTCAAACAAAAATTGAAACCAGATGGTTCAATAGAGAAGCATAAGGCTAGACTTATGGTACAAGGATTTATGCAAAAAGAAGGCCTAGATTTCTTCGATACATATTCCCCACTTACGAGAATAACATCCATAAGAATGTTGATAGCTATTGCAGCTCTACGTAACCTGAAAATATATCAAATAGATGTTAAAACTGCATTTCTAAATGGGAACATAGAAAAAGAAATATACATGAAACAACCTGAGGGTTACGTAGTTCCTGGACAGGAAAACAAGACGTGCAGGCTTTGTAAAATCACTGTACGGCCTGAAACAAGCTCCAAAGCAGTGGCATGCAAAATTTGACAATGTTATGATGTCAAATGATTTCAAAATAAATAAATGCGATAAATGTATCTACATCAAAGATACTCCAAATGGATACATTCTGGTCTGTCTGTACGTAGACGACATGCTCATTATTGGAAGCAATAACGACATTATCAAACAAACTAAGAGCATGCTTAGTGGCAAGTTTGACATGAAAGATTTGGGAGTTGCAGATGTCATACTAGGAATCAAAGTTTCCAGGACATCTGAATGGATTACTTTGTCTCAAGCTCATTATGCTGAGAAAGTACTTGAAAGATTCAAGAATTACTCCAATGGGACAGCAAAAAGTCCCGTCGATGCAAGTCTTCACTTGTTCAAAAATACAGGCGAAAGCATATCATAACTGGAATATGCACGTGTAATTGGTAGTTTGATGTACCTAATAAATTGTACAAGACCGGACCTAGCACATTCGGTAAATGTACTCAGCCGATACACGAGTAATCCAGGATGAAGTCACTGAAAAGAAATTACTAGAGTATTGAACTACTTGCGACATACTCAGAGTTATGCACTGCATTACACCAGATATCTAGCAGTACTGGAAGGCTACAGTGATGCCAACTGGATATCGGACTCTAAGAACTCAAAATCTACAAGTGGATATGTCTTCACACTTGGTGGTGCAGCTGTGTCATGGAAATCCTCTAAACAAACGTTATTAGCCAGATCCACCATGGAATCTGAGTTTATTGCTTTAGACAAAGCGGCAGAGGAAGCAGAATGGCTTCACAACTTTTTAGAGGATATTCCTATGTGGGAAAACCAGTGCCTGCCTTATGTGTACACTGTGACAGCCAATCGGCTATAGCACGGACACTGAGTTGTATGTATAATGGTAAGTCTCATCATATCAGAAGGCCACACAAAACCATTAGACAACTGCTCTCAAATGGAGTAATCTCTATAGAATATATAAAATCGGCCGACAACCTAGCGGATCCATTTACTAAAGGTCTGTCGTGAGAGCAGGTTGTGAGATCATCAAGAGGAATGGGTTTAAAGCCTATAACGAAAGAGGATACTTGATGGAAACCCTACCTAGGAATTGGAGATCCCAAGATCTAGGTTGAAAGGGACAACTAAATCTTGTTGAATCGACAAAAGCACTGACAGATTAACATCTCATACCCACTCTTAGGATGATAAAACAAGTGCTGCCTGTAAATAGTTAGGATAAGCTTGGATTTTAATGATTCCCATAGCTTTGAAATAAAAGTGGGGTATAGCAGGATACTCTTTATGGGCAATCACCTTGTGATTGTGAAATGGGGCCATTTCTAGGAGAATGAAGAGAGGCTACATTCTCCAAGTTCACTCACGATTAACCAGGGATGTTCAAGGCCAAAATGAACACAACAAGAGAACTTAGTTCTGTGAGGAGATGAAACTGTGTGATAGTTATTGTCTAGGTTCACATCAACGCCCGGGTAGTTCAAGACATCATGATCACTACCTGGTCAAGTGAATCCGATAGCTAATTACTAAGGGTGGTTCAAAGTTGAAAAATTACTACCATTCCTGATGCAGTGATTTTCCGATTGTACTCTCAGAGTCTTTCTGTCATGTTTTTTGTTTTTCTGTCGTGTCTGGATTACATAGTCTGGTAATTTCCATTCATGTAGGTGAATGTTAGAATTAATTTTTTTCAGTTTTTCAGGCCGGATTCTGGTAGGCTCCGGCCACCGGCGGTGCCGGAAAATGAGTGGATTGCGATCCTCTCGACGATTACTATTCCGTAGTATACTCACTTGCCAAAAACGAATTCCGTATGAATGAGAAATGTTGATCCAAAGTTGGGTACTTGAAAGGTACTAACTTGGCAACTTGGAGAAAATGGATAGTCCCATATCGAAAATTGGAAAAGATTTTTTCTAGTATATATACTAGAAAACTGGACTAAAGGGCGTGGCCCGGGGGTTCCTACTAACGTGTAGTGGAGAAAGGACTTAGCCAAAATGACAAACACATGTGCGCGCGCGCGGCCCGGCTCCGGCCCCGGCCCCGGCCTAGGCTTCAGCTTCGGCTTCGGCTCGGCTCGGCTCGGCTCGGTTTGGTTCGGTTCGGTTCGGTTCGGCTTGGCTTGGCTTGGTCTGTTCTGGCTTAAATTTTTTTTGCCCAGATAAAAACTCTTCCCCTACTGATCTGAAAAGGCTTTTCAGATTCAGTAACTGGTACCCATTACTCTGTAACAGCAGAGTAATGGCTCACCAGTTATGAATCTGAAGAGTCTCCATTACTCTGCTGTTACAAAGTAATGGCATCTGAACAGTCTCCAATTTTCCTCTATAAATCCAGACAGAGTCTTTTATACAGGCAGAGAATTTTTCATTTTGTTCTTCTTCTTCTTCTCCTCCTCTGTGTCAGTGTCAACTGAGAGTACACTATAGGCAACAGTTCGCTGAATCTCTGAAGCAAGGGTGTTGCGTTCTTCAGAGAAGGTACAGTTGTATCCTGGGAAGCAATTTTCCGGTAACCGTCACACTACGGGGCGAATTCTGCTTTAAGGACATAGATTATTAGTCTCGATTCTGTGCAAATTCTTTAACTTATTGTTTTCTTCCCTATATTTCATTTCTTCGCAATTTATGTTGGGATTTTCTATTATTATATATTCAGGTTCTAACAAAATCTTCATATGCCTTTGTCCCATAGTCCATGTTGTATGTTCTACAACCCAAAAATGGGTATGTACACAAGTCCATATGCATATGTGTATGAGTGCAATGTCAAGTCCTACAACCCAAAATGGGTGTATGCACAATCCTCCATATGCTTGGTTCATTAGTCCAAAATAATAACAACAAGAACAACAATTACAACCATCAAAAGTTCAATCTTTATGTTCTCCATTTATTAGTTCTACCCATTACTTTCATTCATGCGGTTCTTTCTTTGTCCATACAAATGTTAGCTCAAGTTGCTAACATAACAACATAACAAAACAAAAAAAAACAACACAACAATACCCAAACAGAACAAGAACAACATAAAACAAAAGAAACAACACACACATAAACTTGGAGAAACCCCCACCTTAAATTCCTTTGAAGGAAGGACCTGCCTAGCACTCCTTCTCCTTCCTCCTAAGCTCTTAGGAACTCTATGGAAAACCTACAAGTAAAAACTGTCCTATTAGTGCTTTGTTCTCTCTTTCTTTTCCTTTCTTTCTTTTTTTTGTCTTTGTAAAATGAGACAAGAGTGAAGGGAGGAGGTATTCATAGGATGGAGAGAAGGTGGAGAGTGCTAAATCACCAAGGCAATTTTGCAGAAACCTCCTTCCCTAAAAAAAGTGAAGGCGATACCTAGGTGAGGTGGAGGTATGGTGAAACATGGTGAGGTGGAGGAGAGAGATCTTCTAGAAGTGAACTCTCCTAAACACTTATGCACACTTAATCCTAGGTTTAATCCCTTCATCAAAACTTAAACTATCTAATTAGGTTTGTCATGACAAAAGAGAACTATTTTATCCAAAAATACATACCACACAATTTGCACAATGTACTAATTTGGTACAATACACATGTGTAAGTATATATATATACTGAAAATCTTTGCATAATCCGTATAAAAATAATTTAATTTCGAAAATAATAATAAAATAAATTTATACAATGTAATATCCGTCCGGGATATTACAGAATTAAACATCAACACTTTGAGGTTCATCATTCGAAATTTATTATTAAAAAATTCATCACTTTCCTGTTTACCACAAATCAATTCTTATCCCCTTAATTATACACATTGTATATCAAAGCATATCTATCACAAGAATATAACTCTTAATCTCCAAAATATATTTAAAACAATGAGCAATATTTTTATTATTCTCATAATATTTTTTATAATTATTTATATAATTTTTTGATTGTTTAAATTCCCAAAAAACATAAATGAACAAAAAAAAAATTAAAAGGCTCAACCCGCGACCTCGACCCCGCCTTGCGCCACGTGGCGAACCCAGGCGCTGAGCGCACCCTGCTAGTCACTTGAGCCAAGTGCTCTGTTGATTAATAAGGGGTTATAATTCTTAAGTACTTATTCTTCGAAAATTCTCATTTTTCACACTTTCAACTATTTCGACTTTCCATTTTCTTCTCAAAATTTATATTGTAAAAAAATTATTTCTAAGCTTTAGAATTCCTCCCTTACTGGATTTAATTATATTTAAGAGGATTTATACCCATTTTTACACATATTCATTTTCTAAAGTGTGTAAACATGAAATTTGATTTAGAACAACTATTTATTTTCTTCAAAAATAATATAAATTTTGTATTTATGTACCACCAAAAATTAATAACTTTACTGATTTTATCTTCTTTAATGAGAATTTAACTCTCTTTTCCCAAATTAGTCATTTTCCTCTTATAAGAGATTTACATATCGATGCAACTATGCAAATTTTGTCCAACATACGTTTAGTGTGATTTTTCATCAGTCAACCATACCCATTTCTTCTCCCTATTCATTCCTAATTCATCTTTGCTATATATCATATTTCATATTCATATTTGTCTAATTTTGTACAAGATGACTTTCATGCAACACAAAAAAAATCATTCTTTTTCAATTGCCTAACACTTGCATTTAATTATCCCTTTCCCCCATTCTAATCATCATGCACATCATATACTTTAATTTAACACACAATGCATCTCATAATTTCCTATGAATAACAAATTTCATCATTTCAACATGTATCAAAATTTCATTAGCAAGAATCATTAAACTTAGCTATAATTTACCACATATCACCTAAACATGATTTCTAAGCTAATTAGAAAACAAACAAGACACCCACCTCTTTTTGTTGCACAAAATGAAAATCTCCTAAAGGAAAGCTCCTAGCTCCACTCCAACGGCCTAGCATTTCTCCTCCTAGCAAAAGCAAGCTCCAAGCCTCCAAAGATGCAAGACCGAAATCTCTCTAGCTCTCTTTCTTTTCTCTCTTTTAATTTCTTTACTTTTGGTGCAAATAACATACAATAGGAGGGGGGGGGGGTGTTATATAGGAAATTTGTGTGGCTAGGATTAACTCCACTACCCAAATAACTACCCATAAACTGACCCCACTCTCCACTCTCCCATTTCCCTTATAATTGGTCGGCCTATCCTTGTGCATGCACAAATACACACGTGCACGTGTAGTACACATGCACACTCTTCTCATTTTTTTAATATTTTGTTAATTTGTTAGTAACTACTAGTTTGTTACAAAACAAGTGTAAAAAGTGTACTAACTAAATGTATGTTTTATTAGCGGGCTTCTCTTTGAGCTCTTATTATTATTCTTTTTTTATTTATTTTATTCCTATTGGATCTAAATTAGTCTTTTAGGCCAATGGGCTTCTAATTTAGATAAAAAGAAAAAAATAAATGAGACAAAAGAGAATAAAAGAAACTTTTGCATAATTTAATAAATTTTTTAGAACAAAGTGAGATAAAATTGCACGTGCATTTCACGTGCAAAAAATGAAAAATGTAATTTTATTTTAAAAATTTACTACGTGATGTTACAACACTCCCTCCTTAGAATAGTTCCGTCATCGGAACTACATTTAAGGAGTGAGAAAACAAAGAAAGAAATTTTTTTTTACAAATTTTTAATTGAAAAGCTCAGGGTGATCTCTCATCATTTTCTCCTCTGGGCAGTTGGCCAAATTTGTGAAGGCAAATGATCGCGTGGATCGCACCACTCCTCCGCCTCGGGGGGCTAGCAAGCGCTCCGAGCGACGCGATCAAACCCCCGAGTTCGAGGAAGAACGGGTTCTGCACCTTATTCGTCGGGGCCCAATGGGGGGCTGTTCCAACTCCTCTCGGAAGGCCTTCGTCCGAGAGGTCAACTCAGTTCACAGCGCCCCTCCCCCCAAAGGCCTCGGCGTCCCAGTGACTTTCTCCGATGAAGACCTCAAGGGGGTCCGAACTCCCCACTGCGACGCACTTGTCATCGACCTTCGCATGGCGCACTTCAAAGTGCAGAGGGTCCTGGTAGACAACGGGAGATCGATGAACATCCTTTTCCTCTCGGCCTTCCGAGGGCTGCAGCTGTCCCGGGACCGCCTCAAACCGGCCGGCTACATGCTCCACGGGTTCACGGGGTACCAGTAATTGTCGAAGGGGTTATCACCCTGGACGTAACTGCTGGGAAGACCCCTACCACCCGAACTGAGCCGATGGACTTTATGGTCATCGATGTCCCCACTGCATACAATGTCATCTTAGGCCGACATGACCTAGCTGCCCTGGAAGTTGTTCCTTCGGCGTACCACCTTAAAATGAAGTTCCCCACCCGGTCGGGAGTGGGAGAAGTCAGGGGCAGCCAAGAGACGGCTCGGAAGTGCTATATGACTTCCACCGGGGGTCCGGTGCTCTCCCTCGAGACTCTAGAAATCCCCGAGCCGAATGTCCGACCCACGTCCGAGCCGGCGGACGAATTGGAAGAAGTACTCTTCTCGGACGAGGACCCGAGTCGAAAGTTCCACATCAGCAAGTCCTTGCCAACTGCCCTATGCTCCGACTAGGTGCAGTGCATCCGGGAGAACCGCGATCTATTTGCTTGGTCCGCCGCGGATATGCCCGAGATTTCCGAGGACCTTCTAGTGCACCGCCTCAGCGTCGAACCAGGGTGCAGACCAGTTCAGCAGAAGAGGCGTAAGTTCGCCCCCGAGCGACAACAAGCCATCAAGGAAGAGGTGGACAAGCTCTTAAAAGCTCGGTTCATATAGGACGTGAACTATCCCGAGTGGCTCTCCAATGTCGTCATGGTTAAGAAGTCCAATGGTTCATAGAGGATATGCATCGACTTCACCGACCTGAATAAGGCGTGTCCGAAGGATCCGTTCCCTCTCCCAAATATCAACACCCTAATCGATGCCACCTCGAGCCATGAGCTCCTCAACTTCATGGATGCCTTCTCCGGCTATAATCAGATCCGAATGTTCCTCCCGGACATTCCGAAGACTTCCTTCATTACTGACCAAGGCCTCTACTGTTATAGAGTTATGCCGTTCGGACTGAAGAACGCTGGAGCCACCTACCAGCGCCTCGTCAACAAGGTCTTCCAAAGCCAGATAGGCCGCAACATGGAAGTATACGTCGACGACATGCTCATGAAGAGCATCCGAGGTACCGACCACGTGGCCGACCTCCAGGAGGCATTCGGCGTATTAAGAAGGCACAACCTGAGGCTTAATCCGAACAAGTGTGCGTTCGGGATCTCGTCGGGAAAGTTCCTCGGCTTCATGGTAAGCCAGCGAGGGATCAAAGCAAATCCCGAGAAAATCAAGGCCATACTGGACATGGCCCCGCCCCGGAACGTCAAGGAAGTGCAGAAGCTTACGGGTCGCCTTGCCGCTATTGGCCGGTTCCTTTCGAAGTCTGGCGAAAAGTGCCTCCCCTTCTTCAAGGCTCTCAGGGGGGCTAAGGGTTTCGAATGGGGCCAACCACAGCAGGAGTCGTTCGACCAACTAAAGGCCTACTTGGCAAACCCTCCCCTGCTCAGCAAATCCGTTCCAGGGGAAACCCTCTTCATCTACTTAGCTGCTTCCGAGCAGACCCTAAGTGCTATTTTGGTGAGGGAAGAAAACTGGACTCAGAGGCCCATCTACTATGTGAGCAAGGTGCTTCGGGACGCCGAGCTCCGCTACCCGAAGGTGGAAAAGATGGCCTACGCCCTGGTTATAGCGGCAAGGAAGCTCCGCCCATACTTTCAGTCCCACTCGGCTGTGGTCCTCACCGACCAACCGCTGAAGCAGATCCTCCACAAGCCCGAAATCTCAGGTCGGCTTATGAAGTGGTCCATAGAGCTGAGCCAACACGACATCTCGTACCAGCCTCAGACTGTGATCAAAGCTCAGGCCCTCGCCGACTTCATCGTCGAGTCCACCATTCCCGAGGTCAGCCATGTCCCGAACGGACCCCCCATTTGGACGGTTTTCGTGGACGGATCCTCCTGCAACGAGGGTAGCGGCGCCGGTATCATCCTGAACGGCCCTGATGACTTCGTCCTCCAGTATGCCCTCCGCATGAATTTCAAAGCCTCAAACAACGAGGCGGAGTATGAGGCACTAATCGCGGGCCTCGGTCTTGCCCGAAGTGCCGGGGCACAGCGCCTCCGAATCCATAATGACTCTCAGCTGGTTGTGAACCAAGTCTTGGGCGAGTACGAGGCGCGAGACGAACGGACCCTCATGAGCCAGTTCGAAGAGGCACTCATCCAACGAGTCCCTCGAGAAGAGAATTCGCAAGCCGACACCCTCTCCAAGTTGGCCTCCTCCTCCCTCCAAGGTCTCGAGCAGACCGTCTTAATCGAGGTCCTCTTAAAACCGAGCATAGAAGACGAAGCCCTCGACTCAGTGGAGTCATTGCCAGTCCTACTACAAGATAATTGGATGAAATCCTTAGTAGAATTCCTAAGGGACGGACTCCTCCCCGAGGACCCGAAGGAAGCATGCCGAGTAAGAACCAGGGCCGAGCGGTACATCCTGATCGAGGAAATCTTATACAAGCGCTCCTTCTCGCAGATTGATGGCCGACCGTACTAGAGGTGCCTTTCCCCGGAACAGGCCAACTATGCCTTACAGGAGCTCCACGAAGGCATCGGCGAAGTGCATTCAGGGTCTAGTTCCTTGGCTCGGAAAGTCCTGAATTACGGATACTTTTGGCCGACTCTCCTCCAAGACGCCGAGCGACACGTTCGGCAATGTGCCTCTTGTCAGAGACATTCCAACATTCATCGCCTCCCCCAAGCCAACCTCGCCTCCCTATCAAGTCCTATCCCCTTCGCAATGTGGGGGATGGATTTACTAGGGCCTTTCCCTCCAGCTCCGGGCCAGTTCAAGTTCTTGGTCGTAGCCATCGACTACTTTTCGAAGTGGATTGAGGCTGAGCCCCTCGCCACTATCACCGAGAACAAGGTGCTTCAATTCTTCTGGAAGAGCGTCATCTGCAGATTCGGCGTTCCCCGTGTCCTCGTTACGGACAACGGGACGCAGTTCACTGCTGCCGCATTCCGAGCTCTATGTGAAGACCTTGCCATCCAACAGCGCTTCTCTTCCGTATCCCACCCTCAGTCGAATGGACAGGCGGAGAACGCTAACCAGCAGATCCTCTTTGGCATCAAGAAGAGGCTGGACAAGTGTTCTAGAGGCTTATGGGTGGACCAACTCCCCAATGTGCTGTGGAACTACCGCACCAACAAGCGGACCCCCACAGGAGAGTCCCCGTTCAACCTCACCTATGGGTCCGAGACGGTGATACCACTCGAAGTCGGAATACCTTCTCCTCGCCTCGCAGCTTACAACGAGGAATAGAACGCCAGAGACCTCCTGGCGAACTTAGACCTGGTGGACGAGCTGAGGGAAAGAGCATCAATACGCCAACAGAACTACCGGAGGAGGGTCAAACTGGCGTACAACAAGAAAGTCCGACCCACCGATCTCAAGGAGGGGGACTTGGTCCTCAGAAAGCTAGCCATCTCCTTCCCCAATCAGAAGAGCAAACTGGCTCCGAATTGAGAAGGACCCTACAAGATCACAAAGGTAGTTCGGCCCGGAGCTTATCGTCTGGAAGACCTAGAAGGCAGAGAGATTCCGAGAACCTGGAATGCCGACCACCTGTTAAAATACCAAGAAAGCGCCCCGGCGCCTCTCTAAGTATTACAGGGTGTCGAACCATTCCTCTCCTCTAACTTGTAATTCATTTCTTAAGTTGTTATATGTAAAAATGGCTCGCCGTCAATTATCAATGAAGAATGCTCTTTCAGACTTATAAAATTGTTTGCATCTCTCCGCCTTTATTTTTTATTTCAACCAATGGTTCGGGGTCCAATGTCCGGTTCGACCCTACTTTGCAAGCTCGCTCATCAGCGAGCTAGAAGTAGGTCGCCGTTCGGAACTGCTCCCACAGCCGTTGAACTACACTGATGGTTCGGAGTCCAACACTCGGCTCGACTTTACTTCCCCGGTTCGTCCTTAGGCGAGCCAGAAGTAGATCGCCGTTCGGAACTGCTCCCACAACCGTTGAACAAATCTACCGATGGTTCGAAGTCCAACACTCGGCTCGACTTTACTTCCCCGGCTCGCCCTTAGGCGAGCCAGAAGTAGATCGCCGTTCGGAACTGCTCCCACAACCGTTGAACAAATCTACCGATGGTTCGAAGTCCAACACTCGGCTCGACTTTACTTCCCCGGTTCGCCCTTAGGCGAGCCAGAAGTAGATCGCCGTTCGGAACTGCTCCCATAACCGTTGAACAAATCTACCGATGGTTCGGAGTCCAACACTCGGCTCGACTTTACTTCCCCGGCTCGCCCTTAGGCGAGCCAGAAGTAGATCGCCGTTCGGAACTGCTCCCACAACCGTTGAACAAATCTACCGATGGTTCAGAGTCCAACACTCAGCTCGACTTTACTTTCCTGGCTCGCCCTTAGGCGAGCCAGAAGTAGATCGCCGTTCGGAACTGCTCCCACAACCATCGAGCAACGCTAACGCTGGTTCGGATTACATTGTTCGGATCGACTACGCTCACTCAAATCCTCGAGCCGAGCGACGAGGGACCGACCCTCGTATATGGAGAAAAATCCTTCCGAGGCAAAGTCACCGTTAGATCATCTCAAAATGCGTGCTAGAGTGTGATGAACGGACCTGACCATGCCACGTGTCCACAAAACGACAAGATAGTGTTTTCTTGGAACTTGCGCCTCCATTCTTGTGATCCGTGCCATGATCATGATCGACTGTCCAGATCAGGCCACGTGGCCCCTGCCGCAAAACAGAGTCACACATCTGCCTAGGCACCGAGCCGCACCGGTATGTACCGAGCAAGAGTCAGGACCACGGCTAAAGCATGAGTTTCGTGGCTAAGGCGCTCGACGAAGCAAACACTCGCTTCTCACGTTTCGTTTCAAGCCAACTCTAGCTAAAGCAATTACAGCTCTACAACAAGCAAGCCAACTCCAATTTCATTAATATAACTTGGATAAATTTACAAAACCCAAAGGTTACAGCAAAAGACAGTTCGGAGACCCAAAAACACGATACGACCCGTTTAGTACCTCCGCAGAAGGGGGACGCTCCGGTTCAGGGATACCCGGGGTCGGTGCTTCTTGACCTCCGAGCTCGTCTCTAGGCCGACGAATCGAGATGCCCCCTCGCCGCTGACCCTGATAGTCGCTCCAACCGAAGCACCACTTGAAGATACCGCTACTCCACTTTGGGCATCGGCCGCTGTCCGACCTACGATGGGGGTTCGGCTCGCGAGTTGATAGAACGTAATCCCTCGGTCAATCTCTTTGCGAGTACACGAAGTACTGCGGACATTAGCCCTCACCGGCTGAGGTTTAAGCCGAGCAACCTCTTCCTCCAGTTCAACGATCCTGTCCTTCAGAGTGTCGTCCCTCACAATTACCTTGAACCGAGGAAGCTTCGCCGAACCAGGATACTCGGCGCTATCAGATATGACACGGTGCAAGTGGGTCACCTCGATACGCTTGTCGACCGTTACCCTTTGCAGCTGTTCTACCCTCCTTGCAAAATCATCTCGCTCGGCCAAAGCCCGGGCCAACTCTTCCTCCTTCGCAAATAGTTCGGCCTCGACTATCCGCAGATGGTGCAACTTGGCCAACAACTCGCTGTTCCTCTTTTCTACGTTGTGCAGTATTCTCCTCGTCAGATAGACCTCGGCCTCGAGGCGATCCTCCCGGGACTGCTGAAACAACTCCGCACGACGCCGAGCTGCCGCGGTGATACGAGTTTGCTCGGTGATCTGAAATAAAAAAGGACAACATTGAAGAACTACATGGCCGAACTGAACACTTGGACAAATCCAAAACCAAAACAATCTTTTCATTCATCATAAAAGCAGTGGCCAGTCCGCAAAAGGCATTACATTTTTGCAAAATTAAAAACGAAGACTACAAAGAGACGGGAAGGTCAGGGGTCCACCTGCACCTCTGTTTCGACTACAGGCGCCTCGCCAGAAAGCCCCTTGTTTCTCGCCTCACCCTGGGGGTTCATCTCCGGAGCGTCGGTGACAACCTCCTCTCGTCGCCCTCCACCTCGTCATCTTCGCCTCCATCCTCCTCGCCGTCCGATGGGGGACCAGGCCACAGTCTGTAGCCGACCCGTTCGAAGCCGGGGACGCGGTCTTGAACGTGGTCGAGCGCCCTCTGATAGGACATCTCCATGTTGGAGGCCATGTGCTTCTTCACCTCGGCCTTGACCTCCGCCTTGATCGTCGCAGCCAAGGCATCTTTCTCCGCTTTCACGTCAGCCAGAGACTTCGCCGATGCGGCCAGCTCCTCGGCGGCCTTTGCGACTTTGGCAGACTCCGCATCAAGCCGCCCCTTGGCTCTTTCCAGGTCGGCCACAAGATCGGCAACCCGGACATCCAAGGCCTCGACTCGCCTCTGCTCGGCCTCGAGTTGCTGAACCGCCTTGACCTTTTCTGCCCTGTCTTTGTCGCTGGCGGCCTTCAACTCTTTCTCCTGTGTGGCGAACGTCTCGAGGAAATGGCCGAAGAGACAGGTGGCCTGTGAAGACAATGATAAGCGCAAAATACAGGCCAAGCAACAGACTTGAAGAAATCCACAATGAAAAACTTACCGATACGAGCGACCGAGCCACTTCGTAGGTGTCGTCCCCGACTGTCCCCGCCTGCAGTGCGGCTCTATCTTTTGGGGTTGCCAGGTGCTTGACGACCTGCACCGACATCTGCGAGTTTCCGAGGAATCCGTCGTGATTCTTCACTCGCCAGTTCGGCACGAACAACTGTTTGTGCTGCTCGGTCAGGATCTCCTCGGCCGCATCGGTCAACGGCGGAGCCTCGAGCGACAACGCCGCGTTGACATCGAAGGCCCCACCAACCGGGGCAGATGCTACAGGTGCCGAGGGCTTTTCGGCAACAACCACCGTCGAAGGCACCTCGGTGGTTGGAGGAGGCGGAGTAGTAGTCGAAGCAACCTTGGGCTACGGACCTGACGAGGCAGCCACGGTCGGCCTCTTCCTCTTCCTGCCACCGGCCACTTTGCCCCTATCGATCATCATGGCGTTAAAATCCATCCTTGGCGCTTCTGCATCAAACGAAACACAAACTGAGTCAGTAAGACGAGCTAAAGACTTGAAAGAAAAACAAAATAAACGAGATGTCAGGAGCATACTCGGGTCGATGGGGCTAAGGCCAGACCCGAACAGCACCTCCTCCGTCAACTCCCTCCAACTCAACATTGGGGGGGCCATGATCTTCCTCGCCACCTCCTCCTCGGCCTCAGTCAGTACGGGGTCGACTCTCGCGAACTTGGGCACCTCTGGCTTCCACCGGCTCGGAATTTGCAGCATTGGTTCCCCCCTCAATATGAAGAACTTTTCCTTCCAGCCTTTAATTGAGTCTGGGTTTTCTATGATCCAGACACCCTTCCTCGGCCCCAAGTAGTACCGATGCTCGGTCTTGTGCATCCGGTTTATTCGATACAGGCCTCGGAAGACCGTCAGGTCCGGCTCGACTTCAGCATTGCAGCACTGGAGCAGGAAGGCGTTAACATGATGCCATGTATTCGGCATAAATTGGGTCGGTGCGAGGCAGAACCATCCGAGGACCTAGCGAATGAAGGGGTGCAGCGGAAAATGCAGCCCGGCATTCAGGGAGTCGAAGTCGAACATACACATATCCGACGACGATAGTTTGGAATTCGCCCGCATCCCAGCACCGGGGACAATTAACTTGTACTCCGGAGGGATGGTGAACCCCTTTCTGATCCGAAGGAGATCCCTCTCGGATAGCACCAACCCGATCTCGTCTGCCTCGGTAGGAAGTGCCGGATTGGGTTCCTCGTAGACTTCCGACTGGCCGAAGATCGCCTTCTTCAAAAGATCGCCTTCGTACTGCCTAACCCCCGAATGCCCGGACAGTACAGAAGGGTATCGTCCCATCTCGGGGGCTTGCTTTGGGTTCTCCACGATCACCTGGACCACGGGAGATTGGGTGACCACCCTCCTCTTCTTCTTCTCCTTCCTCGCCTCGGCCGCAGACGGTTCGGCCACTTGTTTCCCCTTCCTTCGGAACTCCGCTCGCCTCCTCTCCTCGGCGCCACCATCGCCCGAGGACGAGGCCTCACTCCCCGAGTTCACTCTTGACATCTCTAAAAAAAGCTAAGGCTAGTAGACTGACCTTTGAAGTGACGTTCACGGTCGGAATGAGCTCGCCGGAAATCGCCTAGCCCACGCGACAGCTAGCGCAACCGCATTGGAGCAAAGATCGCCACTAGCAGAGAGCAGAGAGTAAAAGTGAAATCTTTTGAGTAAAAAGTGAGAAATGAGCTTGGGGGTGGGGGAGTGAAAACTTATATAACCCCAAAAGCGACGTTTGGGCTGCCTTGGGAATCCAAAAAGCCCATCAAGGAGCCCAAGCGCCAAAGCGGAGCGTCACGATGTTTCAGTTTCAACAACAGAGGATCTTCAAATCACCAAGTCCGCAACTCGGCTACCGGTATGCTTCCGAGGCGAAAAATCCTTCCGACCCTCGTATATGGAGAAAAATCCTTCCGAGGCGAAATCACCGTCGGATCTCTCCAAAATTCGTGTCCAAATTCGATGGACGGTCCAGATTGCGCCACGCCCACAAAACGACAAGATAACGTTTTCTCGTGATCTGAACCCTGTCCTCGTTATTTGCGCAATGATGGACGATCCAAATTCGACCACGTGTAACTTCCGAGCTGCCTGCCACCGGCCTGTTTAACCAAGCTACTGAACAGCTTGGCAAGACAGCCGAGCTACTGGGCCGGAGGGTGGCAACCCTTATATATGGCAAAAAAACATCACAACTCCCTACCTCGGCTAAATACACCGAACCTCCCAAACTGAGAGGATGAGGAACCGACCCTCATATATGGCAAAAAAAGTTGCCGACCATCCTCAGCCGTTGGATCGTGTCAAAAAGCGCACTCGTCATGATGGACAGTTCAGATCTCGCCACGTCCACTAAACGACAAGATAGTATTTTTTGGGGATCCGCACTGAGATGGATGCTCAGGATCACGCCACGTACTTCGGCTGATTCCGAGTTGCATGTGCCGAGCCGAGGGAACGAGGGATCGACCCTCGTATATGGCAAAAAAACCCACCGACCATCCTCGGCCGTCGGATCTTGTCAAAAAGCACGCTCGTCATGATGGACGGCCCAGATCTCGCCACGTACCTCGGCAGATTCCAAACTATGTGTGCCGACCTGCCGAACCGAGGAGACGAGGAACCAACCCTCGAATATGGCGAAACAGCCTGCCGAACCGAGGGGACGAGGAACCGACACTCGTATATGACAAAAAAGCCCGCCGAGCCGAGGGGACGAGGAACCGACCCTCGTATATGGCGAAAAAAACCGCCGACCCATGTCAGCTGTTGGATCTTGTCAAAAAGCGCGCTCATCATGATGAACAGTTCAAATCTTGCCACGATCACTAAATGATAAGATAGCATTTTTTGGAGATCCGTGCTGAGATGGACGGCCCAGATGACGCCACGTACCTCGGTTGATTCCGAGCCGAGGAGCCGACCTGTCGAGCCGAGGTACCGAGGAACAGACCCTCGTTAATGAAGAAACTACCTGCCGAGGAATAGGGATCGTCTGATCGCTCAGAAAATCGCGCTCGGTACTGATCAAGGGTCCAGATTGTGCCACACCATAAATCGGTATTTAAAAATCAATTTTTATTTATTTAAATCATTTTATTTATTTAAAAATTGCGAAAAATTGCTAAAAATTCGGAAAAATTAACTAAAAATTCTAGAAAATAATTATAAATTCGGAGAAATACCCTTGAGCCCTTGAACGAACAATTATTGCCTAGAATGTACTGTTAAGGCCCCCGAACGATTGGTTAACACCTCGCAAAATTAAATAAATAATCTGAAAAATAGATAAAAACCGTCGAATATTCAAACAAGGCTTCAGAACAGCATATGGCTTCAAAAAATTACCTCACTACCCCCTTCGAGATTCAAAATTTTCCATTCAGACTCCGATACAACTCTACTAGCCACTGAAACAGTTAAACTACTCCTCAAAGGCTGATCACACTCAGTCTTTAGGAGTGGGGGGCTCGTGATATGGCTAAAAATGGGGTTAAATCGGAACCATCCAGATTGGGCACGAATCTTGAAGCTCAGGGGTAAAACGGTAATTTTACATACAAATGGGTCCGAAACGGGTACTGGGTCTCCTTCTCACAGATCCAATAACCCACAAACGGATCCACTCCAACTGGGTACGGGTCCCGACCCAAGACAAACCCAAACCAGCAAGAGGAAAATCAGGGTCACTGATTTGAACGAATCAACGGGCCTGATTTGCTCTCACCGAGAATCAGGGGTCAGTTTCCTAAACAGATTGGGAGGATTTTACTCTTGACAGTTACACAGGAAATCAGGTCCCTAATCACTCCCCTGGCGACTATAAATATCTCCCACCTACCACTGTGACCAGGTAATCACTCGTTTTCCACCTTAAGCTCTTTCTTAATCATCACTGGTTACTGACAAGAGCGTCGGAGGGTGCGTTGCCGGAATCAATCCCGGTGTATCGTACTTCCTTGCAGGTAGCGGCAGGAATCAGAAGGCTTGGATCCGCTATTCAGATTTTTTCGCGAACTCACAAATCTCATCTGTTTACCCCCACACCGGAATCAGCCGTAACACCAACCAATATAATTCTTGTGTGCTTTGTGTGATTAGTGTGATCTGGATTTGCTTGGTGGTTTGCATTGGTTGTGTCGAAGACTCAACTAGATCCTCAATTTTCTAACAAGTGGTATTGTTGTACCAGTTGTTTCCTAATAATTGGTATCAAAGCCATCCAGTTCGTGGGTTTGTTCGAGTTTCTTGGAGAAGATGACAAATCAGAAGACGAAGTTCAAGTAGTTTGATGGTAAGATCAACTTTAATATATGGAAGGTGGACATGTATGATATTTTGATTAAGAATGACTTTGACCTTGCCCTAGAAGTGAACAAACCAACCAACTTGAAGCAGGAGAAGCAGGATGATATTTGTTTGAAGGCCTTGAGTTTAATCCGGTTGCATTTGGCGTACGAAGTCAATTGTAATATTTTTCAAGAAAAAAGTGCGGCAAGTCTATGGGCGAGACTCAAATCTGACTACTCGGAATCGTCATTGGTAGATCAGATGTATTGGAAGAGGAAGTTGTTTAGGTTTTCAATGAAGGAAGGTACCCATCTTCAGGATCATATTGTGGAGTTCAATAAGGTATTATTAGAACTGAAGGCGATTAACGCTGATGATCTTAGTGAAGAGGATAAAGCTTTCAACTTAATTTATTCACTGCCTGCTTTTTATGATCACTTGATAACTACCATGCTACATAGGAAATCAGTCAAGGAGACACTTACAGTAGTCGGAGTGATTAAGGGTCTGAAGGAAGATGAACTAAGGAAGAAGACTCATATAGGATGGTTTATTTCAGCATGTTATTTTACGGTGAATGGTGATACTTCAATTGGAACAGATGCGACACACTAGTGTAAGATTCTTTTGCCACTACTGTAAAGAAATTAGGCATTACAAGAGACTGTCTCAAATGATTGAGTCAGAAGAGTATTACTAAGGTAGGTGATCAAGCTAATGTAGTCAACGCTACTGATTCAGGAAAATCAGAAAAATCTGATAACTTCGATCTATGTCTTCTTATTTCAAGTTCTTCAGATGTGGATTAAAATTGGTATTTTGATTCAGGAAGTTCTTCTCATATTTGCTCAAAGAGGGAGATGTTTTCTACTTATAAGTTGTCAACAGGTCGCAGTGTGAGAACGGCTAGAGGGAAGATTTGTTAAGTAGTGGGTGAGGAAATAGTTGAATTAGAGATGACAGATGGTAAATGGTTCACACTAGAAGAGGTCATGCATATTCCTTTGATACAACAGAATCTGATATCCTTGGGGACTCTTGATGCTCGTTGCTGCAGGTACACAGCTCGAGGTGGAGTTTTAACAGTTTGGATGTCGTTGTAAGGTAATGAAGGGTTAAGAGTGGAATTGAGCAGGGTCAGCACAACCTCTACCAGCTTTGTGGAAGTAGAAAAACTCGGCCGAGTGTATGGAAGCCCATTGTTCCTAAAGCATTATCTAGTAAGCCGTTAATTAACAAATCGAGACTGCAACGTTTAAATATTGTTGGAAGGTGGAGAAAGCCTTGATGTAGGTGGATTCGTGTGGAAGGTGACACCTCCATGATTACATCTACTGGGGCGTGCCCCTGAGAGGGCATACAGCTGGAGAAAAACAGGTGAAGGTTTGTTCAACTAGTAGAAAAAGGCATAAAAAAGAGTTGTTTACAAAGCAGAGATGAAGTATCTAGAAGAGTTTTAAATCACACAAAGTATGGATTCACGCGTATACAGTCCAAGGTGGAGATTGTTGGGTTTATATGTCTAGCATATACATGTTCGATGAAGAAGACGAAGAAGTGATGAGAATGACCGAAACGAATGATTGAAGATAGAGAAAAGAAAACAACCAGCAGCAACAACAAGAGCAGTTACAGTCGACCGACCTTGAGGTGCGGTCGATCGTTCCCTATACAGGGTCTTCCCGCGAGGAGGACAGTCGACCGCGAGTGTGGTGTGGTCGACTGTTAGCGGTGCTGATGGATTTTTTGGGTCGGGTCTTGGAGATTCATGAGAAGCCCAATTTCGTCTTCAAGTAATATCGTACAGCTCTCATTGCAGGGTTATCTCCTCAGTAGTAATCAAGTGGTTGGTGTATCAATTGTATCAAACTAGGATTTCTGTAGATCTATATATAATCAATTGTAACGACTCCTAGAATGATATGATTCTATTGAGTGTCGAATTAAAGAATAAAGTACTTCATTTGAGAGGGTGAGAGATTTCTCCATTGTAAACAACAACCATGTTCTAGTTAGGCTTGAGAGAGGGTCGTGGTGAGAATTGTAACATTCTTGTGTCTTCTCTAGTTAAAATAACGACTTGGTTTTTCCTCCCCCGGATTAAGGCGAAAGTCCCAACTGGAACAATTCTTGTTTGCTTTGTGTGATTGGTGTGATCAAGTTTTGTTTGGTGGTTTGCATTGATTGTGTCGAATACTCAACAAGATCCTCAATTTCCTAAGAAGTGATATCATTGTATTGCTTGTTTCCTAACAAGTAGACGACTCTTTAGGTGAGTGAAGTGAGCGGATAATTAGAATTCCAAGACAATTCGCTGCTTAGTGCATATTGTGCTACAAGTTAATAACTACTACAATATTCTTAAGCAGTGTTCACAACTGGGATTTGATGGAGGCTTATATAAACTTTTTTAGTTTATTTTTTCTGAGAAAAAATATGGAATATAGCTACCATGTTTTTTTAGGTATTCTTTTTCTTGCAATGGTATATATAAGTCTACTTCATAAAAATAAAAATTCAGAATATATATAGAAAGTCTGAAGCTATCAGTGAAGGAAAACAAACATAAAACTAACATTACTTCCGCTTTTGGTTGTTGCTGAAGCCTCTCTTTCCTGTAGTTTTCTGAGTAATTTCAATCAATACTAAATGGGGAAAGGGTCTTATGAATGCCTTTTCTAGAATTACATGGGACCTACTTCACATGCTAAATTGACAAATAGGAACGATAGGTTGCCAATCCTTCACAGGTTTTTTTGGGTCAAATTGTCACATTTAGCTGATATTTGAACCCGATCCGGATTGATCATTGGAAGGCAGCAGTCAAAGAACTCATATCCTATGAAAGTAACGTTTTCACTTTCGGAACCAAACCGATCTGTATGGGTCCTGAAATAATAAGACCCGATATACTTTCGGGTTTGGGTCTGGATTCGGATCTGGATCCGCTCAAAATAGGATCGATCCGGATCCAGACCAGTTAAAAAATACCCAAAAAATTATGGAATTTGAATAATAGGGTTATAGGAATATATATGTAAATAGTAATTGTTGAAGATAAATATGTAAATATAATATTTATTCACGTACTTAAGTGCAAAAGTTGTTGGAATCGTAGGGTACTAGATGTAAAATTACTTAAGTGAAATATTTATTCCCTGCTATCGGATCCGACGGGTATTTTTTTTTGACTAGGACCTGGACCCGGACCCGGATTCGGACCTGATTCTAACAAGCCTGGATCCGGATTTAATTTTTGAACTTGTGAGGTACCGGATCCGAATAGTGAAGAACCCGACCCAATATGACCCGATAGCAGCTCTAGTTTTTGCGGAGAAGGGTATGTATGCCCAGATGCTATACCTTGCGTAGATTTTCTTTCCCCACTCGAATCTCCCCCCAAATTGCAGGTCCAATGGACTCTTCTAGAATGTCATGGGGCCCACTTTAGTTACTAAACGTTTGACACGGAAGAGCAAAGCTAGGCTGTGGCTTAAGAACATCGTAGTTATGTGACTTTATGTCACTATGGCCAAAAGTTAGGTTTGGGTATATTCCATCCATTTGCAGCCGAAACCCGACTCGTACGTATTATCCATGTGGGGAAATATGGAAATTCTAATGAAAGTTCCATGTACAGTGATAGTTTAGCTGAAATTTGAGACTTTTTAGGTGGTATGCAAGCTAAATTGTGATGACAAATTATTTAGGATCGGGCTCACAATTTTGGCAAAAATTCTTTTGTGATTTTGTTTTATTGTTTAGATACAATCAAACAACTCGGAAGAGTCGGAGAAATTTTGCATTTCAGTGTAGTAATATTGTATCTTGATCAAGTATATGAACAAACTTGCATGAATGATGGCCACCCTCGTTTTCTTTTAATATTATAAACATAATAACGAGGATGTATCCACTCGCCCGCCTCACATTTACACACTCATTCCATAATAAGAGACTTGTTATGGAACTCGCCCGCCTCACATTTACACACTCATTCCATAATAAGAGACTTGTGGAAGTGAGGGTTCGAACACTCGATCTCTTGCTCACTAGCGGAGAAGGCTTACCGCTATACTAATAGGACACTTGTTGCTAGAGGGTTAGGTTGGGCAGGTTTTAGATGTTTTCTGAACAGAACCTGAAATTGAGGGAAGGTTTTCAAGTCCTTCAAGCCCGCAAGAAACTCATGGTATTTGAACTCAAATTTGAAACATTAATTGATACAAGAAGAATTCAAGTTCAGAAGAAGAACATAGAGAAAGAGAGGTTTTCAGATTGGAGAAGAACAGAGGATGGAAAATTTTGAGGGATTTGATTAGAATTTATTCAATTCATTGCATAAAACTTCTTACATCCAATCATCCTTTATTTATAGCTATTACAAGACACAATTACAGCCACACAATCTCTAACAAACTCTTCAACCAATTTTACACAGCTCACCCAACAAACCCGCCAAAAGTCCCATTGCCTATAATACGAAATCTTTGAAATGTCCTGGCCTTCTACTTGCTCTTGTCGACTTGTTTCTTTCCTTATATACTTCAGGTTGATCGCCCTTCATTGTATCAATACCGCCTTCCTCAAATTGGACCTTGCCCACAAGGTCCATAGTAGGAAAAGCCTTTGCAATAACAACTTTCTTCTCCCAAGTTGCATCTTCTGCAGGGAAGCCCTCCCAACTCACTAACACCTCTTCAATGTATTGTCCCATACATTTTATCCTTCTTTTGCCTAGGATCTCACTTGGATGAAATACCCATCTATGCTCCTCATTGATATCAGGCAATTCCTGCAACTCAGTTTGTGAAGGCACTGTGAAACACCTCTTCAATAGTGATACATAAAATACAGGATGTATACGTGCACTCTCTGGTAACCTGAGTTTGTAAGCTACCATTCCTACCTTCTTAAGCACTTGATATAGCCCATAATACCTTCTAGACAATTTTTGATTGTTTCTTTGGATTACTGAATGCTGCTTATATGGTTTAAGTTTCAAAAACACCCAATCACCCACCTAATACTCTTTCTCACTTCTCTTTGCATCAGCTTTGTTTTTCATTCTGCATTGAGCTTGCAACAAGTTAGCCTTCAACTGACTGATTAATTCCTTGGGCTTAACCAATTGCATATCCACCTCATTATTTGCAGCATTCCCTTTAACATAGTCTGGTATAGCAGGTGGCTTCCTCCCATATACAGCTTCAAATGGGGTGCACTGAATTGAGCTATGTATAGATGTGTTATATCAATATTCTGCCTAAGCTATATACTTACTCCATAGGTGAGGTTCATCACTTACAAAAGCTCTAAGGTACTTCTCCAACGTTCGGTTGGTTATCTCTGTTTGCCCATCTGACTGGGGGTGATACGCAGTACTCATTTTGAGAGAAGTCCCTTGCATAGAGAATAGTTGCTTCCAAAAGTTACTCAAGAAAATAGGGTCTCTATCAGATACTATCGATTTAGGAAGCCCATGGAGTCTGAGTACATTTGTAACAAATACTTCTGCAACCTTAGCTGCTGTGAAACCTTTTGACATGGGAATGAAATGTGCATATTTAGTTATTCTATCAATAACAACTAATATAACTGAGTTTCCCTGAGATTTGGGTAACCCTGTTATGAAATCCATTGCCACATCTTCCCACACATTCTCTGGAATTGGCAAAGGTTGCAGCAAGCCCCCAGGTATTGAAGTTTCATATTTGGTTTGTTGGCACGCTGAACAACTTTGAATGTAGTCATGCACAGACTTGTGCATGTTTTCCCAATAGAATGATGCTTTCAACCTTGCTAAAGTTTTAGCATTTCCAGCATGCCCCCCCACTGGAGAAGAGTGCATTTCAAATAAAATTTCAGATTGCAACTCCTTTGGTACAACAATTCTTCCTTTATAAAAAATAAGTCCCTCCCTCAAACTATAGTTGGGATGCAGTTGAGGACTTTTCTTAATATCTTCCATTAACTCTTTGTATTTGCTTTGCTTAAGCAGTGCTTCCTTCAATTTATCAAGCCATAACACCTGCGGAATGGACACCATTGGTTGAAGTATACTCTCCTCATAGGGCACTCTTGACAGATTATCTGCAGCTGCATTCTTCAACCCTGGTTTATACTACTATTTTGAAAGTATAACCAGCTAATTTATGAAGCCAATTTTGTTGCTTTAGAGTTTAGATTGTTTGATTAACCAAATGGAGTAGACTTTGATGATCAGTTTGAATTGTAAACTCCCCTCCCAGAAGGTATTGCCTCCATTTCTTCACTGCCTCAGTAATGGCATACATTTCTCTCATATATGTAGATCCTGCTTGCATCCTTCTACTCATTTTTCTACTGAAATATGCAATAGGGTGTCCATTTTGTTGTAATACAGCTCTGATTTCCACACCTGGTGCATCTGTTTCTATGACAAAAGGTTTTGAAAAATCGGGCAGGGATAATACTAGAGAATGTTGTAACACCTCTTTGAGCTTATTGAAAGCCATATCCATATTATTGTTCCACACAAATGCCTCCTTCTTAAGGAGCTCTGTTAAAGGAGCAGCCAAAGAAGCATAATGTTTGAAAAATTTTCTATAATACCCTGTGAGACCCAAGAAAGCTCGAATATGCTTCAAGCATTTTGGTGTGGGCCAGTCCTTAATCACTTGAACTTTATCACCATCAACCTCCAACCCTTTAAAAGAAATTATATGTCCCAGATACTCAATAGATGACCTTCCGAAAGCACATTTAGACATCTTCACATAGAACATATTTTGTTCCAGAACCCTCAGAACTTCTGCTAAGTGTTGTAAGTGATCCTCCCACCTCTTACTATACACAAGTATATCATCAAAGAAGACCAAAACAAAAATCCTCAAGTATGGTCTGAATATTATGTTCATAGCTACTTGGAATGTTGACGGAGCATTAGTTAATCCAAATGGCATTACTAAAAACTCGAAATGACCATCATGTGTACGGAAGGCTGTTTTATGTGTGTCTACAGCTTGCACTCTAATATGATGGTAGCCAGCCCTTAAATCTAGCTTTGAAAAGTATCTAGCTCCTCCTAGTTCATCAAATAATTCCTCTACTGTGGGAATAGGAAACTTATCCTTAATGGCGATTGCATTTATGGCTCTATAATCCACACAAAAAGGCCATGTGCCATCTTTCTTTCTAACCAGTAAATTTGGTGAAGAATAGGGGCTTTTACTAGGTTGTATGATACCTTCCTGCAGCATTTTGGACACCTGCAACTCAATTTCCTTCTTTTGAAAATGTGGGTAGCGGTAAGGCTTTACATTAGTTGGGGGTTCACCAGGTAGTAAGTGTAGTGGATGATCAAAAATTCTGCAAGCCTACTGGCTCAGCAAATACACAAGCATAACTATGTAAAAGTTGCTTCATGTCATCAGGTAATTGTTCACCTTCTTGATTTATTTGTAACTGTAAGTGAAAGAATTCACTCACTGCATCAGTAGAAATCTTCCTTCTCAAACTACTCAATTGAATTTGATTTGGAATTTGTGGCTCACCACCTCTCAAAGTCACCCTTTGCTGATTGTGAATAAAGCTCATAGTCATATCACCACAGTCTGTTAGTACTGGACCTAAGAGCTTTAACCATTGGATCCCTAACACCACATCTGTACCATGTAAGGGTAACACATAGAAATCAATATTGAACTGAGTCCCTTGCAGTATAATAGGCACTGACTTGCAAAGTCCCTCACATTTGAGTGACTGGCCATTCCCCACCACAACATTGAAATGTTGCGAAGGATATACTGGTAGCTGTAAAAATTTGACTAATCCTTCTTGCAGAAAATTATTTGTACTATCACTATCTATAAGGACTTGAACATTGGTGTTATTGATCACTCCAGAGACTCGAAAAGTTCTCAAAGAAGAATGCCCTGCTAATGCCTGAAAAGATATTTCAGGTGCACCTTCTTCCTCATGTGCATTATCTGATATTTTTTCTTCCTGTAGCTCCAAAGAAAAGCTCTGCCTATCTTCTCCAGACTCACTGAGAAGCAAAAGGAATTGTTTCTTACACTTATGTCCCGGCACAAACTTTTCATCACAGTTGAAACAAAGGCCTTTTTCCTTTCTTGATAGCCATTCTGCATGAGGAATTCTTCTAATTTGCATTCTCTTAGTTTGATCAGTATTAAAGCTATTTGATGGAACTATGGATGAGGTTTTGGCAGATGTTGGTAGTGGAGGGGGTAATGTACTAGGTGGAAGTTGCCATGGAGCTCTATAGCCTCCTCCTTTATGCGCTACACTACGCATGTCCAAGAATTTCTCTTATTGTAATTGTGCCAACCCAATCGCATCAGCTAGAGACGAAGGTTTATGTGCCAAAACTTATCTCCTTATCTCTGGTTTTAACCCCGATATGTAACAACTGAGAATAGTAGCTGGAGAAAGCCCTTTGGTCGTGTTCACCAATATGTCAAACTCATCCTGATAAGCATCTAATGACGTAGATTGTGTCAATTTAAACAAAAGACCCGCATGATCTACATAAGCTGAAGGTCCAAATTTGCTATCTAACTGTTTCACAAAACTTCCCCAACTTTCAATTCCCCATTATCAAATTTATGTTGAAACCAAACTAAAGTCCTACCATCCATATAGAATGATGCAATGTCCAGTTGCTGCTCCATCGGTGTCTTATGATAATGAAAGAACTGGTTTGCTTTGAATAGCCATCCCATAGGGTTTTCACCATATAATCTAGGATTTTTAATGGCAAAATCATGATGAGATCCAAAATTTCTTACAATGGATGGACTCTTAGTATGCGATCGACGGCCTTGATGTTCAACTTGTGCAGCTAACACCGTCCAACGATAGATTAATTCTTCCAATGATCCTTGTTGTTCTTTGATCATCCCTTTCTACTCTACAATGGATGATGACAACACTTGCAGTTGATTCCCCTGGCTAGTTGTTGACTCTCGCAAGCTTGTAATCGATTCATCTACCATCGCCTTCGATCTATTTGCCTCATCTATCGGTCTCCTACCATCCGCCATGAGCGCAAATCAAGTGAAAGCACCAATTGATACAAGAAGAATTCAAGTTCAGAAGAAGAACAAAGAGAAAGAGAGGTTTTCAGATTGGAGAAGAACAGAAGATGGAAAATTTTGAGGGATTTGATTGAATTTATTCAATTCATTGCATAAAACTTCTTACATCCAATCCTCCTTTATTTATAGCTATTACAAGACTCAATTACAGCCACAAAATCTCTAACAAACTCTTCAACCAATTCTGCACAGCTCACCCAACTTTCCCGCCAAAAGTCCCATTGCCTATAATACAAAATCTTTGAAATGACCTGGCCTTCTACTTGCTCTTGTCGACTTGTTTCTTTCCTTATATGCTTCAGGTTGATCGCCCTTCATTGTATCATTAATGATAGATCAGAGGTATTTTTAATATCATAAGTAAAGTTCAGGGGTGTTTTTTATGTCATTAACATATTCTAGGATAGTTTTTTAAACAAAAAATTGGTGGACCAAACTGAAAAAAAAAAGTCGAGGAGTGTTGTTTCAAAAAAATAGAAGTTTAGGGATGTTTCTTTTTTCCAGAGAAACGCATATAGTTGAGTGGGGTTTTTTCAAATTTAGCCTATCTCATAACATGAATGGTTCTGATAATAAAATGGGCATATACATTTTATAGTGTATAATGTGTATATTTTTATTAATATATTATTAGCCAAAAGAAAATACATTATTTATATGATGCACCCAAACAAATTAAAATTAAAGTATATACATTTTAATTTTAGCCACTTCTAAGATGAATGGTTTTGATAATTGTAACATCCCGCACTCAACTCGTACGCACACAATTAACTAAATTCTAGCCACGCCCACCACAGGCTGCCTCAAAAGGGTGTCCGGACGTTGGGTACACCTTCATCATTGGCTTCCTAATATATTCCTCTTATTTCCCTTCCTTCTAGCCGATATGGGAGTATGTTTCCCTAGGGTCAACCCGGTCAAAGCACACACACATCCTTTCTTTTTCATTCCTTCATTCATTCAATCCTTTTCTTCATTTATTCCATATATGGTCAACTAGTCAACACCACACTACACACACTTTCCTTCTTTTTCCTTCCATCCACGTCATCATTAATCCATCCATTCTTTCTTTCTTCTTATTCTATATACTACTATATATATATATACCATATATACCATACTAGTATATATACTTTTTCTGGAAATACGGGGTCTCACAATAATGGAAAGGGACACATATTTTATAGTGCATATTTTGTGTATTCATTCCTTAATTATATATTATTAGAAAGAGGGAGAAAAAAAACTCCTCATATGTAGAATACATCCATGCAATTCAACATATATACTGGTTCACATTTTACCCTATATAGAATGGGTGGTTCGGTTTGGTTAAGGTTCGAGACGGTGGGTTTATTAAAGATGTGAAGTCCACGCATTAAAAAATTAATTCGGACGATTTAAATGTATTTTAAAGAGATTTTTTACCCTTTATTTACAACTAGGTTAGGATCAAACCCGACTTGACAAATAACCCTAAATGGAATAGTATAAATATCCTCACTCTGGTTCGAGAAGTAGATCGTCGAACTTCATTCACATTCGGTCATGTGAAGGCAGCACAAGGAGAACGAAATGTTCTGCTGAAAATCAAAAGGCTGGCATGCCTTAACACGGATTCCCAATTAATTAGTCTCCTTCATTCTGAATTGGTTGAATTGATTTGGCAATTTGTGATGAAGATTGATTCCTTTGTCAAGATCGAGATGGCCTTTTCGGACTGACGCATGAAGACAGTTTTCTTGCTGAGGAGAAGCATGCATGTTGTTGATAATGCTATTATGCACTTGAATTAGTCACACTAGGCATTTGCTGGAGAAAATGAACATTTTAATCGATTACGAGAGCATACATATATTCTGACTTGAAACACTCAGTTCTTGCCCACCTTATCTCTCCTCTCTCCCCCTCCCAAATCCACACCCTCTCCAATGCTGTCCTCTACTCCTCCCTCCTCTCCCCTGTCTCCACCATCCTCGACCGCCGCGATGCCCCCTTTTCAACACCTTCTTCCACCTCTTTGTCTTCCTTACTCTGCTCTCTGCCACCGCCCTCCTTATCAAATCTCATTTTTGGATCCGACATCGCAATCATCGTATTCAACCCGTACTCTTCCCAAATCTAAATTTCAGGATTTAAAAAACAAAAATTAAAAATTGGAAATAAAATCAGGTAGTAAATTAGGGTTTCAGAAATTAATACATACATCACACATAAATACAATTGATTTAGTTAAACAAAATTTCTCAAAAGCACTTTTTTACAAACACCTTGCGTGCTACATAAACATTTCATCGAACACTTGATGAACAAAGCACATTTCTAGAAATTAAGAACCAGATTTCTAGGTTTTCAAGTATTTTTTACTCAAATATGCATGAGGCAATAGCAAAACGGAAAAACTAGAAGAAACTTGACTAAATCTCATTCTTCAATCTGACAGTACAATCATTACTGTCTTCAACCTGTACTCTTCCCTAAATCCAAATTTTGGGATTTGAAAAACACAAATTGGCAATTGAAAATGAAATAAGGTAGTAAATTAGGGTTTCAGAGGGTTCCCGAAAAATTATTACATACCCCACATAAAGATACAATTGATTTAGTTAAGCAAAAAATTTCAGAAGTATTTTCACAAACTCCTTGCGTGCTACATAAGAATTTCATCAACAGTTGATAAGCAAAGCATATTTCTGGAAATTAAGTACCTGATTTATAGGTTTTCAAGTGTTTTCTATTCAAATATGCAAGAGGCAATAGTAAAAATGGAAAAGTAGAATAAACCTTACCAAATTTCATTTTTGAATCCGACAACGCAATAATCTCCGTCTTCAACCAATACTATTCCCCAATTCTACAAAAAATACTGCCTTGATGAACGTGGTGGTTCAGAAACGGCAAATGAGGCGGCACAGTGCGTGGGAGGCGGCAATATCGGAGGCAAGGTCGAGGTTTGGAAAGGGCCATACATGAGGGGGTAGCGTCGAGGTTTGGAAATGGCAAATTTCATTTTTTAAAATAGTAAACAACATCCAAATATTATGAAATTTTAAAGAGATGTTTCTGACATATATGGGACATTCCATAAAAAATTTAACTCTAGATTCCATCAAGTTTCTAAGATATGATTTTCTGAAGTGTAACTAAAACTTAAAACAACAACTTTCAATGAAAAAATTAACAACTTGTGTATGAATTTAAACCCAATTCATTTAATTTAAACATGATGTATTACTATGCACCCAACAATACCACAACAACTTTTCCTAAAAATTTCAACTTATCTACATGACAATCTTTCAACTAGCATGCATTTCTTTTCATATTTCATATATATTAAAACTCTATTTATCAATAGACCATGCAACATAACAAATTTGTAATCTACGAACATATGCCACATTTTCATTTCACTCATAAATCAATTAAACATGCATACTACAATCTCTAGAAAGCAAGGAAATCACTCACATTAGTTTGATGAACAAAAAATTAGGAACTCCTAGAAGATTGCTCCTAGCTCCAACAAGATGCTAGTCTTCTCCTCCTAGCAAAGCAAAACCCAAGCCCTCCTTCTCGAAGAAAATCTGAGCACCTTTCTTTTCTCTCTTTCTTTTACTCTCTTTTGTTTCTTTTGATTTTTGTGAAAAATACCCATACAATAGGAGGTATTTATAAGGCTAAATGGGTGAATGAAGATACCCCCATTACCCAAAATAAATACCCACTATCCAAAATAAATACTCACTCACAATTTACTACCACAAACCCCCACCCCTTCATCTCCTTAACAGGCCAACCCTTGATGTGCACACACGTGCACGTGCACTCTATGTGCACGTGCACTCTACGTGCACACACTTCTCATTCTTTTAATTATTTGTTATTAGTCCATTTGTGCGTGCGTGTTACATGAAAAGTGTGTTGAATTAAAAGTGTTCATTTAAAGTGTAAAATAAAGTCATATACCTCTCTTTTTAATCAATTTACTTAGTGGGCTTTAAAATAGCTTTTAGGCCAAGTTTTAATTTTAAAAAATAAATAATACAATTGTGACAAATAAAATGAGAATAAAATGTACATGACTTTTACAAAAATTTAGATATAAAAATGCACATAAAAATTTACGTGAGGTGCACATAAAAATATTCAAAATATGAAATTGATTTTATTAACGGAGAAATGTTTATAAATATTCGGAATATAACATATGAAAAATAATTATTTTGATAATGTTACAGATATTTCACATAATGGTGAAATTTATATAATCGACACGTGTATTGAAAGCACGTGCAATGAACGTAAAAATACAAAGATTAGAATAAAAGTTTAAGTTGGCTAGAAATAGGATTAAAATGAGTTTTGAGGAAACGAAAAATGTATAAATAATTGAAATACAGAAATACGTAGAAAAATACGTTACGACTATTATTCGTAACAGTACGAAATACATATGCGTAACACACATGGAGCAAAATTGTCATAACTCAATTTCGCTAGGTATTACACTTACCTCCTATGTTGTCATACCCCCTCATTCTGTCACGCCATCTCGGCATTGCCGACTCCTCCAACTTTTGATCCTACTGCCACCGCTTCCTCTGACTCTAGTACCACCCCTCTCAAATGTGGCCATGGCTCGACAACCCCCACTCCTCCTCAAGTTAGATGGATCTATGAGTGCAATGATGTGATGCAGCGCGCGTATGGAGGCAGGGTGCGGCGTGGAGGGAGGAGGCTCTGTAATGCCCCAATTTTCGGTAACTGGAAAACCGTGACATAAGCCAGAATCTTTTCTTCAATTAGCCACAATGTACAGAAAAACAGGAAAATTTAAAACTTTTTATTCAACAAAAATATATTACAAGTCCGAATGTTACAAAATTACAATACATTATAACAGTGTTACAATAATACCTTTTACAATCCCAAGTGTTACAACTTTAACAAATTACATCAGAGTACAATGAATAAAGAACAACACTTGGTATTTCACTTGGATGTTTTCCAACAATTAAATAATTTACAACAATGAATAATTTACAATAATTGTTACAAATGAAATTACAACATATATTACAGCGAAAATAAAATAAGTCGACTCCTTGCTTCTCTAGCCTCGAGTCCTCCTGCATCCTGTACCTGTACTCTTGCAATCCAGTACATGTACTTCTGCAATCTAATACCTGTACTTCTGCAATCCAATACCTATTGAAGTGGGGACATCAGTACATATACTGAAGTTTTAAGGCTGATAACAAGCAGCGAATCTCAACTATAGCAAACAGATTGATGAAAAGAGGAACGTGTATATATATTTGATGTGTCAGTGTATGTTATGACTTAGACTCTAATGCAAGATTACTAATGCAAGGATGCTCTTATTCTAATGCAAGTAAGTCTCCGAAACAGTATGCAGCCCATACTCCATACACCCCATAACAAGTCGTTTCTTCATATATAGGGATTTGAACCCGCGTCATGAATTATACTTTTGAACCCATCTTGTTCCCGACACATACTACATGACTGATGAGGTTGCAGGTATGGTCTAGTTCCACTACTGCAGTACAACAGTGGTGTCCCCGTTTTTCACTATTGGCCAACCGGTCCTCTCTCAAAGCCAACACGAACTACAAGATACTTGTCAACCTTCTTTCATGCCCTTAACTTGTCATGAGAAGGCATAGAACCTGATGGAATCGTAGGGTCTATTTCCCTAGGAAAACCTCCCGTTCTTATCATGGCAGTTGAGGAATTAACAATCAAGATATGGATCCCGTGCTCCCAACTCGTCATGAAAAGCACCGCCCTCATCCCTTTGATAGGGAAATACATCCCAATAACACCACCTAGTGTCAGCCTATAGGAGAGGTTGGATTATAGAGTATCACCCCTAACACCAACTCTCACCCTTGAGGATTTTATAGATAAAAATGGTTAAGTAACTGTTACTACCCAAACGATGTCACTAACCCTAACCAAACAAGCGAGACATGCCACTGTGCTTCCAACTCATCAAGAAAAAATACCGTACGTGTCCCTCTTCTAACCAAACAAGTGAGACATGCCATTGTGCTTCCAACTCATCATGAAAAAGTACCGTAATGTGTCCCTCTTCTAGAGAGTGTAATAATTTATCAACACAATTAATCAAGTCTTAATCTAGACTTCACAAGATCTCCTCGGATCTACTCATAGCCTACCAATTTAAGACAATACCTAGATACGAGCCCAATGAGTGTTGTGCAATCTAGCTACCTAAATAAATAGATAAACTAGACACAAATTAAAAACCTCGCAAGTGTACGAATCGTTTATAGAAGCGTAGCAATAGCAAGGGTCGATCCCACAGAGATTGTAGAAATTAACTTACTAATCAATAGAAAATGTGAGAATGATAAAGAGTTGTTCTAAAGGTCTAAAAGAAATGAAAAGATTAAGATATACTGAATCACAAATATTTATTAAGTAGTTGGGTTTAGATCTCCACCGATAGTCAATACTGCTAAGTTACCTTCTGAACTTCTTCTTATTACTCATATTTGTTCTCTTCAAGGGCAGGGTATCTACTCCTTAAAGTAATGTTTCCCTAAGCCAAGAATTAGGCATGCTATCTACTCTAATTCGTTTCTTTCATTAAGTATTTAGCATGGTATCTATTAAGTTGCACTTAAAGAAAACATAAGAACAGTGGAAACGAACAAATACTCAAGGTTCTAGAAATTGGTATCAGATCCAGATCCCTTAAGTTGATCAAACCAAGAACCCCTAAGGATTTTCTTGTTACAAGTTATGAACACGAGATACGGGTCGTCTCAATATGCTCATATAACAGATTCAGATAGATGGTAATGCAAACTTGATATTCTCAAATTCTGTATGTCAGTCGACTGCTGTCAGAACTTGAGAACAAGTTTGATTATCATCAATCTATACCAATTCAATCAGATTCAATCAATAAGTAAAGTAGAAGGATTCAGAAGAATATAGCACTACATAACTACGGCTTCAATCTACCCAACTATGAAATTAGTTCCACATAATAATATTTTTATTGATCAACAAGTTCGAATACATGGTTAACATAAAAGAATTAGAAAGAGAAGGAATAAACTGATGTAGTTAGGCTAGATGACTCGGCTGGCTGTCACACAGTCGATCGGCCGTTCCTTTCCTTATGCTTGATCTCCTCTCTCCTTCTTCAATGCTGATACCGTACTGCTCTTTACTTGATGATTCAGAAAGTTGTGTATTTTTGTGATTCGGGAGCCTCCGCGTATATATATATATCCCCAGAATAATGCTTCTTGGTTGGTATTTATAGAACACGGCTAGAGAATTAGGGTTTGCACTCTTCTTTTATATAGAAAAGTCCTTTTCTTTTATTTATTTCCTCCCTTGTTGCTCTGCGTGTTCTTTCTTTCTCTTTTCTTCTATTCTTCCTTTTCTGTTCTGATTTGGATTAGATTTGGACGAATCTTCAAATATCTTATCTTTCAACTCTGTCGCCTACCAGTCGACTTGTCAGCGAACCAGTCGACTGTGCCGAGACTTCTGAAGATTTCATAATTGATCATACAAGTCGACTGTGCTTTGGAATAAGTCAGCTGCAACGAGCGGCTGTGGAAAATCAACTTCTCTGTCCAGTCGACTGCTGTGGGGAACCAGTCGACCGATGATCTGCAGTTTTCTGTGTATCATCCTTAAAATCTTGAATCTGCTTCGTTTCTCCGTTTTAGGCTGTTTCCTACGGAAAAGAGAAAATAAGAGTTAAATACCACATATAGAGCTTTTAAATGTCTAATTGCATTAAGATTATTGCTCTAAAATGTGAATAATATTGTGTTCATCAAATACCCCCAAACTTAGCTTTTGCTTGTCCTCAAGCAAAAAGTAAATTTATGAACAAGGGAATAATAATAATAATAGACTCAACCACCAAGAATTCTTATTATGCAAGCATCAAAATTTCGATATAAACAATTTCAAATAAAGTAAAAACAAGTATACTCACTTTCTCCAGTGTAATTGTTTAGTCATAATCCCCAAACCCAATCATATTTGTCATGCAATTAATTTTAATTATAGTATGTAACAACTCCATCTGTGATTATCCCTTTTCTCCACTACAAACCGAGTAGCAAACTAGAGTTTTTTTTTTTTTTTTTCAGAAGAATCTTCTCTAAAGTTGTCACTTGCCTTTTTACGTGAATGCAAAACATTTGTGATGAATCCACCCGGTTACTCAGCAAGTCACAAACTTTAAAGTGCTTTGCATACTCATATTTCAAGTTGCCGTTGGACGTAAAGGTAAACATTGGTGATGAATACCCCTAGTTACTAAGCACCCAAAACATTGGAGTAGATTGACTTTATTCAAATATATATATATATATATATATATATATATATATATATATATATATATATAAATATATTATCACTCTATTTACTTAAACTCAATTTAGGACTAGATCTAAAGGGAATAATCACCAGAAAAAGTATCACATTTGTTTATTATGTATAATCGCATGACTCATATAATTTTGTAAGGCATTATGAAACTTAACAATCCTAAAGTAAATAAGTATCATTACTATTACTTTATAAGAATTTGTTTATCCTAAAAAAATTTTTAAAAGACTCCAAATATAACTAACTAATACCCCCAAACTTAGATGGAACATTGTCCTCAATGTTCGCGCAAAGCTTAAAATATAGGCATGTGTTACCATCTAGTAAGAAGGAGAGACTAAAAATAAAAAGATGAATAACGAAAAGAAAATGAAAAGGAAAGTGTAAATACTCCCCTGAAAATTGGGTTGCCTCCCAATAAGCGCTGTGTTTTCTGTCTTCAGCTAGATTTGATGAGGTCATGCCATGTATTGAATGGTTTGAAGATTCACATCTTCCTCTTGCGGTTCTATGCTCATCTCTATGTATGGCTTCGCTCTATGCCCATTCACCTTAAATGTTTGATTCTTCTCTTTGCTGTGAACTTCCAATGCACCATGTGGAAAGACTCTTGTGACAATGTATGGCCCATACCATCTTGACATGAGCTTGCCTGGAAAAAGTCTTAATCTTGAGTTGTATATCAGTACCTTTTGTCCTTCATAAAACTCCTTCCTTGCTAGCTGTTTGTCATGGTACAACTTGGTCCTTTCCTTGTACAATTTTGCATTTTCATATGCGTCGTGCCTCAACTCTTCAAGCTCATTTAGTTGCAATCTTCTTTTGTCTCCTGCTTGTTTCATATCAAAATTGAACCTTTTAATGGCCCAATAAGCTTTGTGTTCCAACTCCACTGGTAGATGACAGGCTTTTCCAAAAACCAAACGGTATGGTGACATGCCGATGGGTGTTTTGTAAGCTGTTCGGTAGGCCCATAATGCATCATTCAAGCGCAGCGACCAATCCTTCCTCCTTGTGCTGACTGTCTTTTCCAAAATGCTCTTGATTTCTCTGTTGCTAATCTCCACCTGCCCACTAGTTTGAGGGTGATATGGGGTGCCCACTCTATGTGTGATACCATATTTCTTCATCAAAGAAGCAAATGGAAAGTTATTGAAGTGGCTCCCTCCATCACTAATTATTGCCCGGGGTGTACCAAACCTAGTGAAAATGTTCTCCTGCAAAAACTTAACAATAACCTTGTGATCATTAGTTTTTGAGGGGACAGCCTCGACCCATTTAGACACATAATCCACACCCACAAGAATATATAAATAACCAAATGAGTTAGGAAAGGGACCCATGAAGTCGATTCCCCAAACGTCAAAAAGCTCGATTACTTGGATGTTTTGCAGTGGCATCTGATTTCTAGAAGAGATGTTGCCTGTCCTTTGGCATTTGTCACAAGTCCTGCAAAAAGAAAAAACATCTTTAAATACTTTAGGCCAATAAAATCCAGATTGTAATACCTTGAGTGCTGTTCTTTTTGGTCCAAAATGTCCTCCACATGCATATTGGTGGCAATGTTGTAGAATACTTATTTGCTCTTCTTCTGCCACACATCTTCTTATAATTTGATCAGGGCAAAATTTGAACAAATAAGGATCATCGCAATAATAGTGCTTGCACATAGCCACCAGTCGCTTTCTTTCTTGACTTGTCATACCTGGAGGGAAAACATGAGCAGTGAGATAATTTACAATATCTGCAAACCATGGAAAATATGAGCAGTGAGATACCAGTCGACTGGTCCTGTTACCAGTCAACTGTCCCGGTGATATGTTTATTTCAAATAGGTGTTCATCCGGGAAATTTTCATTAAGTGGGAGAATTCTTTCTTCCTCATGCAGTAGTCTGGACATGTGATCTGCCACAACATTGTCACTTCCTTTCTTGTCTCTAATCTCAAGATCGAATTCTTGAAGCAACAGCACCCATCTGATCAACCTAGGCTTAGCATCCTTTTTGGCAAACAAATATCTCAAAGCAACATGGTCAGTGAAAACAATAACTTTAGAACCAATTAAATATGATCTAAACTTCTCTACAGCAAAAATAACAGCTAACATTTCCTTTTCAGTAGTGGAATAATTTAGCTGTGCATCGTTTAAAGTTCGAGAAGTATAGTAAATAACATGGGGTGTCTTATTGATTCTTTGACCTAAAACAGCCTCTAAAGCATAATCACTTGCATCACACATGAGCTCGAAAGGATGGCTCCAATCTGGTGCCATGATAATAGGTGCAGAAATGAGAAGATTTTTCAATGTAATAAAAGCATTTGTGCATTCTTCTGTCCATGCAAACTCAACATCCTTAGTCAACAAGTCACAAAGGGATTTGGAGATTTTTTAGAAATCTTCTATAGAACCCTGCATGTCCAAGAAAACTCCTAACACCCTTGACTGTAGTGGGAGGGGGTAGTTTTGATATTATATCGATTTTCTCTTTGTCTACCTCTATACCTCTTTTTGACACCACATGTCCTAAGACAATACCTTGTTGTACCATAAAATGGCACTTTTCCCAATTCAGCACTAAATTGCATTCTTCACATCTTTTAAGCACACGCTGCAAATGGTTAAGGCATTCATCAAAACAAGATCCAAAAATGCTAAAATCATCCATAAATACCTCGATGAACCTTTCCACCATGTCTGAAAAATATACTCATCATGCACCTCTGAAATGTAGTTGGTGCATTGCACAATCCAAAGGGCATCCTCTTGTATGCAAAAGTACCAAAAGGACATGTAAAAGTGGTTTTTTCTTGATCTTCTAGAGCAATAGCAATTTGATTATAGCCACTATAACCATCTAAAAAGCAATAATGACTATATCCTGCTAATCTTTCTAACATTTGATCAATAAAAGGAAGAGGGAAGTGATCTTTCCTGGTTTCGTTATTCAGCTTCCTGTAGTCTATGCATACCCTCCATCCTGTAGTCACACTAGTAGGGATAAGCTCATTTTCTTCATTCTTCACCACTGTGACTCCACTTTTCTTAGGCACTACATGTATAGGACTCACCCACTTGCTATCTGAGATTAGGTAAATGATTCCAACATCTAGTAGCTTCAAAATCTCTGCTCTTACCACTTCCTTCATGTTTGGATTAAGCCTTCTCTGTGCTTCCCTACTTGGTTTTGCGTTGTCTTCAAGAAGTATTCTATGCATGCATTTGGATGGACTTATTCCCTTGATATCTGCAATGGTCCATCCAATTGCACCTTTGTGTTCTCGTAGTACCCTCAGCAACTTATCTTCTTCCTGTGCACTCCGGTTCGCAGCAATTATCACAGGTAGCGTTTGGTTCTCGCCCAAGTATGCATGCTTCAAATGGTCGGGCAGCTGCTTAAGCTCTTCGTCTGGAAGTCTCGGTGCAGTCGACTGGTTCTGTCCACCAGTCGACTTGTCTGCAGAAACAAAAATGTCATTAGTCACCAATTTTTCAAATACAGGTGCAAAGTTATCTGAATATGACTTTGGAGTTTCAAGGTGATGTACTGTCTCTGCAATCCCCCAGTCATCGTATTCCTGTTCAACATTAGATAAAGTTAGAGATTGTGTAATCGTGGCTTGTAGTGGTTCGACGCTATGTACCTGAAATGTTTGATCAACAATCTCCTGAGCCACATCAACATTATAGCATTCATGATCATCATGTGGTAATTTAAGCGTATCAAACATTTTAAACTCAACTTTTTCTCCGTTTATCTTCATACTTATAGTACCCTTTTTAACACAAATTTTTATATCAGCTGTACTCATAAAGGGCCTACCTAGGATAATCGGTAGGGACGATGGCATTGAAGATTCTTCCATATCTAACACAACAAAATCAGCAGGCAAAATAAAATCGTTTACCTGAACTAGGACATCTTCCAAAATACCTCTAGGTCTTTTGATGCTGCGATCTGCCAACTGCAAAGTGATGGATGTTGGTTTAAGTTCCCCCAATCCTAGCTTTTCATAAACAGAGTAAGGAAGAAGATTGATGCTTGCCCCCAAATCTAGCAGTGCCTTTTCAAAGAAGTGCTCACCAACCCTGCAAGGAATGGTAAAACTACCTGGGTCCTTCAATTTAGGAGGTAGTTTTCTTAATAATACAGCGCTCACTTCCTCTGTCAAAGCCACATCCTCCTTAACCTGAAATGTTCTTTTGTGAGTACAACAGTCCTTCAAAAATTTGGCATAAGAAGGAATTTGTTTAATAGCATCAAGTAAGGGGATATTAATTTCTACCTTTCTGAGAGTTTCAAAGATGTCAAATAAATGTTGTTCTTTCTTTTGCTTGACTAACCTTTGAGGGAATGGTGGCACAACTGTTCTTTCTTTTTCACTTACCTTGTTGGAACCCAAAACTTTTGATGGTTGTGTTTCTGCTTCTTCTGTGTGTGTTCCAACTTTGTTGTCAATTATTTTACCATTTCTTAATGTTGTCACTACCTTGAGCTGTTCTTGGCCTCCAGGGTTTGGTATAGTTTGTGATGGGAGTTCACCTGCCTTTCGTTCGCTTAATTCTTTCGCAATTTGACCAATTTGCGTTTCCAACTTCTAAATTGCTTGCCCTTGTTGGTTGCTTGTTTGATGTTGTTGTTGGAGCAATTGAAGAACGGTGGATTCAAAATCCAACTTCTTCTGTTCTTGAACTGGCCTATCAAACCCACTTCCCATTTGGAAGTTCCGTGCATGTCCTTGTGTGAATTGAGTCTCTTGATTATTCTGATTATTGCTCCAGGAGAAGTTTGGATGGTTCCTCCACCCTGGATTGTATGTGTTCGAGAAGGGATTGTTCTTTTGTGGAAACACTCCTCAACCTACATAGTTTGCATGCTCCTGATCTGTGAAAGAAGACATGGGACATGTATCAGTGGTATGATCTACATGAGAACAAATTGCACAAATTTCGTTTGTTTGATTTTTAACTCCACCCATCATCGACATTGCATTAACAAGCATATCAATTTTCTTGTTCATGTTTACCATTTCTAATTGAATGTTATTGCTATTAGAAATTTCGTAAACTCCCTGTTTTTTGGAAGGGCCCCTCCTTGTTGAGAATTGTTGTGAATTCTCGCTGAGTTCTTCAAATAGTTCAATGGCCTCTTCACCGCTTTTCCTCATTAAGATCCCGTTGCAAGCTGAATCCACAATTGCCTTGTTAGTATCATTTAAACCTTCATAAAATGCTTGTACCTGATCATCTTTAGGCATGTTGTGTGTAGGACATTTGAGAAGTTTGTTCTTGAAATCCTTCCATGCTTCGAAGAATAAATCTCCATCTTTTTGTTGGAAGAGTTGAATCTCCCTTTTCAGCTGTTTGGTCCTTTGGGCTGGAAAGAATTCTTTCAAGAATTTTGTCGCCAATTGCTCCCATGAGTTTATTGATCCTGGTTCCAAAGAATTATACCATAGTTTAGCGTTAAGTTTTAAGGAAAAAGGAAACAAGATTAACCTGATTTGTTCAGGGGTAAGCCCTTGGACGCTTTGTGTCCTGCAAAGATCGAAAAAATCTTGTAGATGGAGATGAGGCTCTTCATCTGGCTTGCCACTAAAGTGGGGAACCATGCTAATTAATTGAGGAGATAGATGCATGTTTCCTGTGACATTAGGCTGATACGCAATGCAGGAAGGTTGCTCGATATTCTTAGGCGTGAACTTGTCCTGCATTGGCACTCGATTTGGCATTTCCTCACCCATTGCTGCATGTGAGCTGGGTCTCTGAGCAGTCGACTGGTTTGTAGAGACAGTCGACTGGTTTACTACAACCAGCTTACCTAGTCTGTGCAAAGTGCGTTCTGTTTCTGCGTCAATAGGTAGTAGTTCTGGACGAAGTGATCTCCTTCCGTGCATCCACCAAAATCCTGTAACCTAAAAGAAAAATAAAATTAAAAGAAAGAAAATAAAAACTTTCCACTGATCTGTAAGTTAAAATACTAGACAATCCCCGGCAACAGCGCCAAAAACTTGTTGTGCAATCTAGCTACCTAAATAAATAGATAAACTAGACACAAATTAAAAACCTCGCAAGTGTACGAATCGTTTATAGAAGCGTAGCAATAGCAAGGGTCGATCCCACAGAGATTGTAGAAATTAACTTACTAATCAATAGAAAATGTGAGAATGATAAAGAGTTGTTCTAAAGGTCTAAAAGAAATGAAAAGATTAAGATATACTGAATCACAAATATTTATTAAGTAGTTGGGTTTAGATCTCCACCGATAGTCAATACTGCTAAGTTACCTTCTGAACTTCTTCTTATTACTCATGTTTGTTCTCTTTAAGGGCATGGTATCTACTCCTTAAAGTAATGTTTCCCTAAGCCAAGAATTAGGCATGGTATCTACTCTAATTCGTTTCTTTCATTAAGTATTTAGCATGGTATCTACTAAGTTGCACTTAAAGAAAACATAAGAACAGTGGAAACGAACAAACACTCAAGGTTCTAGAAATTGGTATCAGATCTAGATCCCTTAAGTTGATCAAACCAAGAACCCCTAAGGATTCCCTTGTTACAAGTTATGAACATGAGATACAAGTCGTCTCAATATGCTCATATAACAGATTCAGATATATGGTAATGCAAACAAGATATTCTCAAATTCTGTATGTCAGTCGACTGGCTGTCACCTCAGTCGACTGCTCTCAGAACTTGAGAACAAGTTTGATTATCATCAATCTATACCAATTCAATCAGATTCAATCAATAAGTAAAGTAGAAGGATTCAGAAGAATATAGCACTACATAACTACGGCTTCAATCTACCCAACTATGAAATTAGTTCCACATAATAATATTTTTATTGATCAACAAGTTCGAATACATGGTTAACATAAAAGATTTAGAAAGAGAAGGAATAAACTGATGTAGTTAGGCTAGATGACTCGGCTGGCTGTCACACAGTCGATCGGCCGTTCCTTTCCTTATGCTTGATCTCCTCTCTCCTTCTTCAATGCTGATACCGTACTGCTCTTTACTTGATGATTCAGAAAGTTGTGTGTTTTTGTGATTCGGGAGCCTCCGCGTATATATATATATCCCCAGAATAATGCTTCTTGGTTGGTATTTATAGAACACGGCTAGAGAATTAGGGTTTGCACTCTTCTTTTTTATAGAAAAGTCCTTTTCTTTTATTTATTTCCTCCCTTGTTGCTCTGCGTGTTCTTTCTTTCTCTTTTCTTCTATTCTTCCTTTTCTGTTCTGATTTGGATTAGATTTGGACGAATCTTCAAATATCTTATCTTTCAACTCTGCCGCCTACCAGTCGACTTGTCAGCGAACCAGTCGACTGTGCCGAGACTTTTGAAGATTTCATAATTGATCATACAAGTCGACTGTGCTTTGGAATAAGTCGGCTGCAATGAGCGGCTATGGAAAATCAACTTCTCTGTGCAGTCGACTGCTGTGGGGAACCAGTCGACCGATGATCTGCAGTTTTCTGTGTATCATCCTTAAAATCCTGAATCTGCTTCGTTTCTCCGTTTTAGGCTGTTTCCTACGGAAAAGAGAAAATAAGAGTTAAATACCACATATAGAGCTTTTAAATGTCTAATTGCATTAAGATTATTGCTCTAAAATGTGAATAATATTGTGTTCATCAATGAGCTTCGTACGAGACTATAATATACATACGAGCCAAATAAGCTACGTATGAGACCACAACTACATATAGGTCAGGCGAGCCACGTATGAGACAACAACCTACATATAAAAACAACCATACAGGTAATCAACCTAGAAGCAACCGAACGTGCTTACTAGCAACTTGATCTTCTATAATTAGAAGCAACAGAAGAATCTACAAATAATCTAAAATATGCATTCTACCAATGAGAAGCCCAAAAGCGACAAAAAGCCTTCCGACAGCCTAGAAACAACCAGTGCTACGCTTATCAGATTTCAACAGAAATATACTTTTTAGAAAGGTAAGAATATCTATCACAACTATCTAGTAGAACACTATTTCAGATTGTGTAAGGAATCCAAAATTCGGTCCATCGAACACAAGCAAACAGTTTACCCAAACTGCATATTTTCAACAAAAAGTTGAAACTTTGTAAGTTGGTAACTTTTGCTCTACTCGTCGAAATCTAATGAAACTGGACAATTTGAAAAGGTGGGAACATCTACTAAAACTTCCCAGTTGACCACTGTAACTGCTGTTTTCCCAAAAACGTATTTTCTGTATTTAAATTTTCGCAATTTATTTTTTTCGGATTTTCAAATTCTTTTGTCAAGATGTATTCTTGACTCTTCTATTAAAATCTATTTTCGATCAATAATTTCAATTGTAACTATTTTCTATGATTTTATATTGAAATACAATTCCCATTTTTGTTATTATTACTCTTATCGTTATTATTACTGTTATTATTGTTGTTATTATTATTATTATTATTAATTTTGGCTGGTTATTGAAAATCCATTTCTATGTGCTAATTGTATATATATCTATTTTAAATAAACTCTATAGTGTAATGCAAATTACTTTTTTTATATAGATCAAATTTTATCTAATATTTTTATAAATATTTTCTATTGGATTTAATAATCCTAAAACCATATTGGATTTTCTTTAAAACCTATTATCCATACCTATTTATCCTATTCTAACCCATACCCGTTATTTCACCCCAACCCAAACCCGTCAGCTAACTCTAAACCCTAAACATACCCCATATATATACTCATTTACCAACTGTTCATCTTCAACCCTTGCAGCCGCCAACTCTTCACCTTCCCCTCTCTCTTTCTCCCTTCCCATCTCCTGCACTTCACCCCTGCACGCCACCGCGTTGCACCCCACAGTGCCCTACCCCCCGTGCGCCTCTCGATCTCTCCCTAGCCCCTGGTGGTGCCGCCCTGTCGTGATGCCAACAACCGCTCTGCTCTCCCCCTCGCGCCGCCCTTGGTAGCCCCATGTTGTCTCCCTTCCCTGCTGTGCCCTTCGACGATAACCGTATCGCACTACTCTTTCCCCGACGCCAGCGAAACCCTCGCCCCAGCGCTGCACCAGCCACCTCCACCCTGTACTTTCTTACAGTCGCCACTGTAGTGCCCGTCTCCCTTCTTCTCTCGACGACGCAGCCAGCGCAACACCGTCTCCCCTGTTGTCAACAGCCCAGCCGATGCTGCCCCTGCCTGGCCCTACCTCCTTCCGAGCGGTGCCAATAGTGCAGCTACCCTGTGCTGTTTCCCTCCGCAGCGACCGTCAAACAACAACCCCTCCTCTATTCCTGGGCTGATCACCATTGAGTAATCTCGGCCGTCGATCTCCTTTTGATCATCTCGATCATGATCTAGACCGTCTGATCAGATCACCGTCATCAGCAGCTTTTGATCATCAGCCGTCCGATCCTCCATTTGATCATCACCAAGCTATTGGATCTAAGTCGTCCAATCATTGATCATCGCGATCGTGATCTCGACCGTCGGATCTCTTTTGATCATCATGATCACGATCATCATCTTGGTCTTGATCTTGATCTTGATCTTCGATCTCAGCCGTCCGATCGATCGATCACACTTGATCTCGGCCCTTGATCGTCCCGATCGTCTCGTTCGTCTTCTACTTGGTGAGTTAAATATTTGACCCACTTTTTGTTCTCATTCATCAAATTGTCAATTATGGTATATTTATACTTTTGGAACTCTTCTATTTCTTATATACTTTATGTTCGATCTCGGTCGTTGGATTCGCCTGATCTGCATTTTGATCACCATCTTGATCAACGAGATCCGTGCCCGGTCGTGATCATCGTGATTGTTTGCTCGTCGCCGTGTCGCCGGGATTTCGATCCCGTTATTCTCAATATATCGGACCTAACGTCGTCATAAAGGCAAGTCATTTTTTATCGAATATTTATGGTATCATATTCGAGATTTTACTGAATTCCACAAGTAGATCCATGTTGAATATAGTATAATGTTTTTGTCATCTATCGTTGGGATACCACGGATTTACACGAGCGAATCCAAGTAGTAGTCTTGACTTCGTGTCTTCTTTTTGCTCTAATGTATAGGGATCTTACATGCACCCATGTAGTTCGTTATTGAATATAAGAATAGGGAATTATTATTATATTTCATTTCATGACATTAAACACAACTAATGTAGATTGTATTTTGGGGTTGATTGTTCTTGTGATTGATAATGATAAATTAGTTGAGTGTAATTAGTAGAGTTATAGACATTATATATATATCTTAATATCGTGTTCACATAGGAATGACTTGCTGTGATTTATGATTGTTAAGCCCCAATTCATCGTTCTTAACATTTTAATCGTTTTATTCAAAAAGAACATGTTGACACCCGGAAAATTTACGCCAACCTGAACCTTGTCGTACTGTTTCAACCTAGATAATGTCATTAAAATCAGTCATTTCCTGAATATGAAACGTAGCCCTAAGTGTCTAGATGTCAATAACATCCAGAATTTTCAAATTCCGACTTGTTTTCCCTGAGTTATGACCCTTTTGCTACTGCTGCGCTGTGATTTCAGATTCATGTACATACCATGTTAGGCTGATAAATTAAGTAAACTAATGATCAAATATTGCCATGATAAATTCCATATTGGTAGATAACATGCTTAGGGTAATAAAAATTATTTTTACTGATTTTTACAATGATTATTTACTGCCCTTACAACTTAAACTAGTCAACACCGATAACCAGACAGAAACTAAAATCTGTAAAGAACACTGAATTTCACCTAGCTACTGTTGTCGGAATATAGACTTTAAATATGCGTTGGAACCGGGTAGGAGTCTAGTTTCAAGAACTTCTGACAGACCCGTATTTTCTATCCTGTAACAACGGAAATTCTGATTTTGGTACAGCAACCTACTGCTGTCCAGAGTTGGGTTCCTATGTTTCATAATTTGGAATTGAATCTATAATGTTATAATTGGTGCATTTAATTTTATAGAGTATATTGCATGATCTTAGGGTTGTTTTGTCTTCTTTCTAGTGTTCCTTATTAATCGCATGATTGTATGTTAATTGAATAAAGAATGTTAATCAAGCCGGGATTAAGGGTTGACTACGGTAGTTGACAATATAGCGACTGTACTCAGATGATGGCCAGTGATTATTATTGTTATCGGCATCGTGTAAGAAATTACACATGTCCAATGTTTTACCGTTTCGTGTAAGAAATTACACATGTCCAGTGTTTTATCGTTATCGGCATCGTGTAAGAAATTACACATGTCCAGTGCTATTACCGTTATCGTCATCATACCCAGTACATGAACTATAAAATCTACCATCTTAGTCTAAAAGAAATTGATTGTATGCATGGAACTTGTGGTATGGCACACATGTGACACAGTAGTACGTACATTAGCTAGAATTAAAAATGAATAATAGACTTAAGACTTTCATCACATTGTCATTGCATATTGTTATCTTTAATGAACAGTGTTATCGTCAATGTTACCATTATTGTTATTCTTTATCGTTACCGTGATAAATCATCGTTATTGCATATTGTACTGTTATCGCTTTGTCACTGTTCAACAATATTGATTTCATCGTTCATTGAATTCATTGCTATACCGCCATTGTTATTGTTTCTCTGTTTCTCTACTTGCATGTCCACGACTTACTCTAAGGACATTTTCTTTTCTACTCTAGTTGATCCAGTTACAGGTGAACAAGGAGAATTGCCCGGATGCATTGGTGAGCAGTTCTTCTAGGATTGGAGCATGAGCCTCTTGAGCTATTTGGTAAGTTCTTATATTTCAGATGTTGGGTTATTTTTATGTTGGTTATTTTTATGCTTAAATTCCAATGTTGTTATTTATGTGATTATTCTTTCATTGCATGTGTGGTTGTATTACTTCTTGTATTATATTGTTGAGTTGAATTGATGACAGCCTATGAATGACGCAAGTCAATCGCTGGGTCATGTCACGTGTTTGCATTCCGTATTTTTGAAAAACGGGGCGTGACAAGGTTTTTAGTGGTATCAGAGCCAGGTTTGACTCTAACTAGTTTGGGGTTGGACCCTGATTAGTTAGATTAAACAGGTTTGACTCAACAATATGTACAACACGCGTGAATCACATGAATAATTGATAACCAACATATATCTGGATTCCAACATTTTTGACACACTTTTTGATTTCTTCATATTCAGTTCCTTCATTTCTTAGTTGTTTCGTCCCTTCCATTCATTCACATTTATTGATTCCTTACTTGGTATAATTTTATTCTTTGTGCCCATATTCCTTTGATTCTGGAGTTGTCCATTCTTTTCTTCCAGCTTGATTCGTCGATCGGCATCGGTGGATCTTTAACGACATGGTAGAGGCTTATTTAATTTCTACATTATTGTATATTTTTATGATATATTTATTGTGTAAATTTGCTACACTGCATATTTATTGTTTCATTCACATTTGCATTGTGCTTATGCATGTATTTCATTCCGTTTTTCTCCCTACTTTTATAAATCATTTTGACAACTACTATTTTGTACTATTGTGTTTGATAATTATAACCTATACATATTGATATTTCATTGTGTGACTTTCAACTCCATTTTTTACTTTTCTACTATTTTTATATCACGAATTTCAAAATATAACATCATACTTAAATTAAATGTCCCATATCCCTGTTCATATGGAAGGTTACATCTTTCATTTCACCATTTCGGTGCAACCTAATGTCAAGATGGCTAATATGCAACATGATTTCAATGGAGGCAAATTACAGCTGGATGTCGGGAAGGCAAAATATGTAACCGAATATCCAGACGGCAACCTGCAACCTGATGTCGTGAAGGCAAACATGCAACTTGATGTTAAGGAGGCAAGATTTTCTACCTATTTGCTAATTGATATTTCAAGACTTTTTATATAATGAAACTGATAGTAAAGATATATTTTCTTTATGACATTTTGTTTATACAATTACACTTTATATTTCATACAATTTGAACTAGTATAGTTGATTTTTTTTCTTCTCTATTTTGTGTTTACAAATTCATTTTTCTCCTACCTATTTTCTCTTTATAATTATTTTTTCCGAATACTTTCTATATTTCGATTATTATTTGTCTTCTGTAGAAATGTTTCTCAACAAAGATTTTGTTATTTCGCATAATGGTGCACTTTGACTTCACTTCCATTTTTGATCGACTATATATATATTCATGTTAATTTATTTAGTTGATAAGCCAAATTCTTATTTTGTTGTATAAATTTTTTGTTGCTAATATTATTATTATTGCTATTGTTTTCGTTACTATTATTGGTATTGTTATTATTATTGTTATTACTATTGCTGTTACTATTATTATTTCCATTATCTTTATTGTTATTATTTTTATTATATTGTTACTTTTTTTTATTATTATTGATATTATTATTATTATTGCTATTATCATTATTATTATTATTATTATCGTTATTATTTTTAATGCTATTATTATTATTATTATTATTATTATTGCATTATTTTCATGAATGTCTTGAATCCCATTCTGTCATGTATGTATTAGCATGATCATCAGTATTGTTAATATTTTATTTTATTATATTATTATTACCAGTATGATTATGATAATTTTGATTATTGTTATTACTATTATTTTTAATATTATTGTTATCATTACCTTTATTATTATTGTTATCATTATTTTTTTATTATCGTCGTTATGATTACTTTTATTATTATTTTTATTATAATTTTATTATTATGGTTATTATTACTTGTATCATTATTGTTACTATTATTTTTAATATTAATGTTATTATTATTTTTATTATTATTGATATTATTATCTTTATTATTAATATGTGTTGTTATCATTATTGTTACTATTATTATTTCTATTATTGTTATTATTATTCTATTATTATTGATATTATTATTTTTATTGTTAATATTTGTTGATATTATTATTTTTGTTAAAACCCTTTAGTTTTGATCTATAGCATATCTTTTAAATATTAAAATTGAGGCCAACTTTATATTCATTTTGCATTATTTATTTATATCTATCTTGAGCCCATACTCTCATTGATTCTGGTGTCTCATTCTTGTCTTCTTACTCGGTTCGTCGATTGGTGTCATGTGGCCTACAGCGACATGTATGTTGCTTGGGATATCACCATCGGAGTAGCGCAGCAGAAGCGAGGTGGGCCCATAACCCACAGGTCCCAGGATCCCCTTGTTGCTTCCAGTTCTTTGTATTGTTTGCTTTCCTCTATTCCTCGCATTCGTCCTCATCCGTTGACTCATTACTTGGTTCAACTCTTTCTTGTCCATCATTTCTTCGATTCGAGCTCTATCTATTTCTTCATCTTCTTGCTTTGTTATCTTGCAAGTTTTGTGTTGTTTCTTCTTCATTTTTTATACCAGCTACTTCTTTCTTGCATTCCATTCTTCCATCATGTACTCATTCATTATTTGATTCAATTCTTCCCTATCCATTCTCTCTCCGATTCCAGCTCTACCTCTACTCCTTTATTCTTGCTTTGTTATCTTATATCATTTCCTTCCTTTTGATACTGTTTATTTTCTTTTCTGCATTCTGCCTGACATCGTTGTTATCCATTTCCTTCTTATCCTGTTGTTGCCACCAATTTGACCTTTCTTTTGGATCCATTATTTGTTACCCTCCCCTAAGTTGCTTTTACCCTGTCCTATGTACCGCCTAAGCAAATTTTAAGGACGAAATTTTGTTGTAAGGTGGGTATGATTTGTAACCCCTGTTTTCCCAAAAACGTATTTTCTGTATTTAAAATTTTCGCAAATTATTTTTTTCGGATTTTCAAATTCTTTTGTCAAGATGTATTCTTGACTCTTCTATTAAAATCTATTTTCGATCAATAATTTTAATTGTAACTATTTTCTATGATTTTATATTGAAATACAATTCCTATTTTTGTTATTATTACTCTTATCATTATTATTAATGTTATTATTGTTATTATTATTATTAATTTTGGCTGGTTATTGAAAATCCATTTCTATGTGCTAATTGTATTTGTATCTATTTTAAATAAACTTTATAGTGTAATGAAAATTACTTTTTTTATATAGATCAAATTTTATCTAATATTTTCTATTGGATTTAATAATCCTAAAACCCTATTGGATTTTCTTTAAAACCCATTATCCATACCCATTTATCCTATTCTAACCCATACCCATTATCTCACCCTAACCCAAACCCGTCACCTAACTCTAAACCCTAAACATACCCCATATATATACTCATTTACCAATTTTTCATCTTCAACCCTTGCAGCCGCCAACTCTTCACCTTCCCCCCTCTCTCTCTCTCCCTTCCCGTCTCCTGCACTTCGCCCCTGCACGCCACCGCATCGCACCCCAGAGCGCCCTACCCCCGTGTGCCTCCCGATCTCTCCCTCGCCCCTGGTGGTGCCACCCTGTCACGACACCAACAGCCGCCCTGCTCTCCCCCTCGCGATGCCCTAGAGCGCCGCCCTCGGCAGCCCCATGCTGTCTCCCTTCCTTGCTGTGCCCTCCGACGACAGCCGTATCACGCTACTCTTTCCCCGATGCCAGCGAAACCTTCGCCCCAGCACTGCACCAGCCACCTCTGCCGTGTACTCTTGCAGTCGCCACTGCAGTGCCGGTCTCCCTTCTTCTCCCGACGATGCAGCGAGTGCAACACTGTCTCCCCTGTCGTCAACAGCCCAGCCGACGCTACCCCTGCCTGGCCCTACCTCCTCCCGAGCGGTGCCAACAGCGCAGCTACCCTGCGGTGTTTCCCTCCGCAGCGACCGTCAAACAACAACCCCTCCTCTATTCTTAGGCTGATCACCATCGAGTAATCTCGGCCGTCGATCTCCTCTTGATCATCTCGATCTTGATTTAGACCGTCTGATCAGATCATCACCATCATCAGCATCTTTTGATCAACAACCATCTGATCCTCCATTTGATCATCACCAAGCTACTGGATCTAGGCCATCCAATTGTTGATCATCACGATCGTGATCATCGTCTCCATCATCATTAAGATCTTGATCTCGACCGTAGGATCTCTTTTGATCATCACAATTGCGATCATCATCTTGGTCTTGATCTTGATCGTGATCTTCGATCTCAGCCGTCCGATCTTGATCTTGGTTTTAACATTTTAATCGTTTTATTCTAAAAGAACATGTTGACACCCGAAAAATTTACGCCAACCTGAACCTTGTCGTGCTATTTCAACCAAGATAATGTCATTAAAATCAGTCACTTCCTGAATATGAAACGTAGCTCTAAGTGTCTAGATGTCAATAACATCCAGAATTTTCAAATTCCGACTTGTTTTGCCTGAGTTATGCCTTTTGCTACTGCTGCGCTATGATTTCAGATTCATGTACATACCATGTTAGGCTGATAAAATAGTGAACTAATGATCAAATATTGCCATGATCAATTCAAGATTGGTAGATAACATGTTTAGGGTAATGAAAATTATTTTTACTGATTTTTACAATGATTATTTACTGCACTTACAACTGAAACTAGTTAACACCGATAACCAGACAGAAACTAAAATCTGTAAAGGACACTGAATTTCACCTAGCTACTGTTGTCGGAATATGGACTTTAAATATGCGTTGGAACCGGGCAGGAGTCTAGTTTCAAGAACTTCTGACAGACCTGCATTTTCTATCCTGTAGCAACGGAAATTCTAATTTTGGTACAACAACCTACTACTGTCCATAATTGGGTTCCCATGTTTCACAATATGGAATTGAATCTATAATGTTATAATTGGTGCATTTAATTTCATAGAGTATATTGCACGATCTTAGGGTTATTTTGTCATCTTTCTAGTGTCCCTTATTAATCGCATGATTGTATGTTAATTGAATAAAGAATGTTAATCAAGCCGGGATTAAGGGTTGACTAGGGTAGTTGATAATATAGCAACTGTACTCGGATGATGGCCAGTGATTATTATTGTTATCGGCATCGTGTAAGAAATTACACATGTCCAGTGTTTTACCGTTATCGACATCGTGTAAAAAATTACACATGTCCAGTGTTTTATCGTTATCGGCATCGTGTAAGAAATTACACATATCCAGTGTTATTACCGTTATCGTCATCATACCCAGTACATGAACTATAAAATCTACCATCTAAGTCTAAACGAAATTGATTGTATGCATGGAACCTGTGGTACAGCACACATGTGACACAGTAGTACGTGCATTAGCTAGAATTAAAAATGAATAATAGACTTAAGACTTTCATCACATTGTCATTGCATATTGTTATCTTTAATGAACAGTGTTATCGTCAATGTTACCATTATTGTTATTCTTTATCGTTATCGTGATAAATCATCGTTATTGCATATTGTACTGTTATCGCTTTGTCACTGTTCAACAATATTGATTTCATCGTTCATTGAATTCATTGCTATACCGCCATTGTTATTGTTTCTCTGTTTCTTTACTTGCATGTCCACGACTTACTCTAAGGACCTTTTCTTTTCTACTCTAGTTGATCCAGTTACAGGTGAACAAGGAGAATTGCTAGGAGGCATTGGTGAGCAGTTTTTCTAGGATTGGAGCATGAGCCTCTCGAGCTATTTGGTGAGTCCTTATATTCCAGATGTTGGGTTATTTTTATGTTGATTATTTTTATGTTTAATATCAATGTTGTTATTTATTTGATTATTCTTTCATTGCATGCGTGGTTGTAATACTTCTTGTTTTATATTGTTGAGTTGAATCGATGACAGCCTATGAATAACGCAAGTCATTCGCTTGGCCATGTCACCTGCTTGCATTCCGTATTTTTGGGAAGCGGGGCGTGATAACCACTTTCTCAGATTCCAAAAGGAATTCCGAATTCCTGACCTCGAACATACGCAAACAATTACCAAAATACAGATTTTCAATAAAAAGATGAAATTTCTGTAACTTGTAACTTTTGCTCTTTTTTTTTGGAATCTATCGAAACTAGACAACTTGAAAAGGTGGGAATATCTACTACAATTTTCTAGTTGACAACTTTCTCAGATTCCTGAAGGAATTCCAAATTCCTAACCCTCGAACATATGCAAATAGTTACCAAACTACCGATTTTCAATAAAAAGATGAAACTTCATTGTAACTTTTGTTCTACTCGTCGGAATTTAACGAAACTGGACAATTTAAAAAGGTGGGAACATTTACTAAAACTTCCCAGTTGACCACTTTCTCAGATTTCAGAAGGAATTCCAAATTCCTGACCTCGAACATATGCAAACAATTGCCAAACTACAGATTTTCAATAAAAAGATGAAACTTCTGTAGCTTGTAACTTTTGCTCTACTTATTGGAATCTAACGAAACTGGACAATTTGAAAAGGTGGGAACATCTACTAAAACTTTCCAGTTGACTGCTTTCTCAGATTCCAGAAGGAATTCCAAATTCCTGACCTCGAACATATGCAAACAATTACCAAAGTACAGATTTTTGATAAAAAGATGAAACTTCTGTAGCTTGTAACTTTTGCTCTACTCGTCGGAATCTAACAAAATTGGACAATTTGAAAAGATGTGAACATCTACTAAAACTTTCCAGTTCACCAATTTCTCAGATTCCATAAGGAACTCGAAGTTCCTACCCAACGAACACACTCAAATGGTAACAAAATAGCAGATTTGATAAAGGAAAACTGAAACTTTGAAAGCCTATAATTTTTGTTCCACTTAACGAAATTTAACCCAAGAGGAAAATTTGGAAATGTGAGAACGTCTACTACAACTTCCTAGTTGGTCGGCTCCTCCGATTCAACGAGTAAGACACTCAACAACTATAAGGAAACAAGATAGATACAATTCCAACCCACCAAATACACAACCAAGCTAAAAACTTTCAAAGCCCATAACTTCTACTCCGCATATCGAAATTTAACCCGAAAGGTCAATTTGGAAAGGGGAGAGTCTCTAATACAACTCCCTAGTTGGTCCGAACCTCAGATTCAACCAGTAAGACACTCTAAAATATCAAAGAAGCAAAACAGCAAGTATCTAGTCAAGACAGCAAGTTGTTGTACTTTGCAACGGCATAACTCCTACTCCGTTTATCAGAATTTAACCCGAGAAGTCAATTCGGAAAGGGAAGAATGTCTACTAAGACTCTCTAGTTGGTCGGCTTCTCAGATTCATCCAGTAAGAGGCTCAAAAATCAAGGACAAGTCCAACAGCAAGCACACTCAGCTCAAGCTGGCTGCTGCTTCTTCCAAATACCATAATTCCTACTTCGCTTATCGGAATCTAGCCTGAGAGGTCAATTTGGAATGGTGAGGATCTCTTCTACAACTCCCTAGTTGGCCCAAACATCAGATTCATCAAGTAAAACCATAAAAAATGACAAAGAATCAAAACAGCAAGCATCCTGTAACGCCCCGAATCCCAAATACACTGAATTCGAGATGTTCTACAGGATCTTTCCACTTCCTTTGGTATAATTTTACAAGGAAATTTGAACTTTTCATTTTACATCAGAGTTTATATAAATTCATTACAATTTACACTGCACAGCGGAAGTAAAATTACAACATTTACATGAATGTACAACAACATTGAATAATCTTTAAGCATCTGTTCCTCTTTAACCTTTATCATGTCACTTACCTGCATATAAGACTGTGGGTACGTCAGTTTATTCAACCGACGATCATTATACATGGCCATCCTCTCTATGCCGGAAATAATATAACTTATTTTCCATATTTAGCAAACACAAACTTGTCACATGTCAAACTAAAGGGACTACCCTATTGATGTCGTGTTATGATTGTGCACTTAGTCCTTAATGCAGTTATTTATATTACATGACACTAATGCGCACTTGTTCGGATTCTATGCATCCCATATTACATAGGTCCGAAGGCAAGCCTCTTAATCATTCTTCATCTTTGTAGGGTTCAATCCTTCACCATGACTTAATCTACTACTGTAATTACGGTAGGTATCTTAGATGATCTATGAGTACAAGCACGTGTACAGAAAATCTGGAGGAGAATCCCACATCATGTCACGACGCATCGTGAAGACAGCCTGTGGCAATTCAGCCTCCTTCATGGCACACGATCCTCTTGCAGTCACCAAACATCCCATAAGCGTCGCCACCGGGACGGTACCCTGGAGCAGTATCCACGTCATGTCACGACGCATCGTGAAGACAGCCTGTGAATACTCTCACGCCGCCAATCCAATGGCCCTCATACTCATATTTTTCTCCTACTTTCATCACGTCTCCACTATGTACTAATCCTTAGTTTTTATCAGAATCATAAACAAAATCAAAGCTCTAGAGTTAGCCTCTCCACTAAACCGGACTTATTCATTCATTCGAATATGACCAACCTTGGTATTTCCTTTCAATTTTCATTTCATTTCTTTCCAAATGTCGGGGGAGACTTAGCTACTCTTTTGTTTCAATTTCAATTCAAATTTTCAATATTGAGCATTTCCACTCACAAGTTCATATGTTGAGTTATCATACTCAAATAGCATTTCTCTTTTCCAATCATGATTTCTAAATTGTTCAATAGTCCATAATTATACATTTAATTCAACTATTCATCATGTAACTCATGAAATGTTATTTTCACATAAAACCCACATCACTAATTATTCAATCAAAGGTAAACATTTACACTTCATAATTTCCACACTATTCTCAAATGAGAATAATTTGCATCACATCACAAAATATAATTTCTTCTTACCACATTAATTTTCTAATCCTTCATTTCAAATTCTTTTTGCAAGATATAATTTCACAACAATATAAATATAGAACCATAGTTCTATTTACACATTTTATTCTCAAATCATATTTTATTTCATACAAATAATCCCCAAATTATTTTTCTTAAGTCCTACATATTTTTAGAAGAATAATCATATTTTTGCACAATTTTTTGATCACCAAAACGTTAAAAAATAAGTTTTTCCAATCTTGCCGAGGGCAAGATTCGAACCCAGAACCACAGAGAACACAGCCGAAGGCACAAGCCACTAGGCCATTTGTGCCAGCGGTATAAAAGGAAGGCAGAGAGTATTTAATGCTCTCGGTCGCTGATTCTTATACTTTAAAAATTCATGAAACAAAATATAGTGCCACAGGGATTCGAACCCGCAACCTTAGGCCGAAAGCCACTGTAGCAATCCGAGCCATCCCGACCATTTGAGCTCGCACTCAAGTTGTCAATAACGCAATTCAAAATTTATTTAACCAATACTCTCTGTTATTTAGAACATTTCGATGTTCAACGAATTCTCATTTCAATTTACTTTTATAGAATTTACTGTAAATTTTTAGATTGGCTAGTCTCAACCTAAATTATACTCCAGTATAATAAAGAATAAATTTTTTCAATATAATACATATTTTCATACAACTAATTCGAAATATGAACTATCACTACCACATTTTCTTCTCTTTTCGACATTTCTTAACAATTAGCATTCTAATCTCTTTATCAACAAATCTCACATTAGTTCTCTGTCTTTAATCATTTACCCAACATACAAACTCATATTTTAAATTATTCATGCCCACATTAACACAAAAGATCTATTTAACACATGAAATAGCATTATCAATCTACTAACTTTTGTATGTAATTCTTAATGGTAATAAATGTGTTTTCTTTAATCAATCCATGATCCTAATCAATTCACATACAACTTAAATGATAGAACCACATACAAGTTTGCATATCCACATTTCAATCATTCAATAGGTTATTTTTCCTAATTAAGTGTACTCTTCTTAATCTCTTTCATGCTTCATTCATTCATTTCTAACATGCATTTCTAATTTAGAAATATGAAGAATTTACCCACCTCAAATGGAGAGATAAACACAATTAGCAACTTCCTAAACAAAAGTCCTTGCACACGAATGGTCCTCCTGCTAGAAGCGCGCACTCGAGCCTCCAAGAACACCAAGCCGAGCACCTCCACAAGTCAACCGAAAGCACTCCCTATGCCGGCCTCCTCTCCTTCTTGATTGATGCACAAACCCACACAATCTCTCAATCTTTTAACTCACTAAAATAATTACTAGATAATGTAATTGAACTATAGGTTTGGAAGAAAATAATTTTGCACAAGAATAACTAGCCATTGGGGGGGGGGGGGTATTTATACTAAAATCTTGATGGAATGGAGGGCTAGGATCAAGTAATTGGTTATAAGATGGAGGGCTAAGATGAGAGTAGGAGTTGCATTAACTACCCACAACCAAGTAACCACCAAGCATGATCTCCATTAAAATTTTGATTTTCCCTCCAAAAAGATTACAACCGGCCATGCTTTGAGAAGTGCATTTGCACGTGTACGTGTAGTGCACGTGCATGCAACTTGGTCTCCATTTAAAAAATTGTACATTAAATTTTGTATAAAAATAAACTTTAAATTGTATCCTACATGACAAGTTGTATTTAAAAATAAATTAACTCATGGACTTTAGTTTATGGGCCAAAATAATTATTATAAAAATAATAAATTAAATTAACTTTCGGCTTTTAAAAGAAAAGGCTTTTTGTCTAATTGAAAGAAGGCTTTATAAAAATAATTACAAGCACATATTTAAAAATCTATACTCATCATAATGAAAATAATCATAGCATTTAATTCAACCAAAAATATTGCACGTGCACGCTACGTGCAAAATAAAATTATTTTTCATTAAATAAAAAATCGGGGCATTACACATCCTGTCAAACAACTAGTTTCTGTATTTTTCCAAGACCATAACTCCTACTCCGCTTATCGAAATTTAACCCGAGAGGTCAATTCGGAAAGGGGAGAGTCTCTACTATAACTCCTTAATTGGCCTGAACCTCAGATTCAACCAGTAAGACACTCAAAAGTATCAAGCAACCAAAACAGCAACGTTTAGCCAAACAGCTAGTTGCTGTTTTTGTAACGGTCATAACTTTTGCGTCTCTTATCGGAATTTAACCCGAGAGACCAATTCGGAAAGGAGAGAACGTCTGCTACAACTTCCTAGTTGTTCTCCTCCACAAATTTCGAAAGAAAACCCAAGTTTTATCCCCTTGAACCTACTGCGATGCTAACCCCAAAATAGTGAGCTCACTGTTTTGACCTAAAGCTCGCTGTTTTGGGGTAAACGCTCGTTTCACCAATCAAAATGACTCCGAACAATCTATAAAAATTAGAGTAAGCTAATAACACATAAGAGAACCTCTCACAAAAATTTCGGGTCAAGATTCTACTTTTGAACACTTGTAAACAAAATCAACCCTACAACCATAAAAATCGTTTCTTTAAGCTTGATTTTAGTGTTCTACCACTTCTAACTTTGCATGATTTTTACTCTAGTTTATATGCACATGAAACCACTTCAATACAACAACATACAACCAAAATAAACCTAATAATACATAAAACGAACATGAGATGAGAAACCCCCACCTTAGAAATTGGTTGGAAGGACTTGCTAGCTCTCATTGCTCCTTGTTCTTGCTCCCTTCAAGAACTCCACCATGAAATCAAACCCATGAAACCCTAACTCTCTTTTCTTTTGATTTGATCCTCTCTTTCTTTCTCTGTCTTTTCAATTTTTGAAACAAGTGGAAGTAGAAGGAGAGAAAGAGATGAGATGAGATGGAAATGGAAACACACCAAAAGAAAGGGTTTCTAACCCGAGGGGATTTGGGAAGGGGCCGGCCATTTGAGAAGGGAGGGGGTTAAATAGGAGGTGGGGTGAAGATTTATGGTGGACAATGAAACACATGGCTTTCTCATTTGTGGTTGGAAACAAATGAAGATTTATTTGCAAATAAACTTACAATCAAGACCTAATCCATCCCTAGCCCTTCATCTCATCAAGATTTGATCAAAAATAAAATATAATTTCCAAAATCACATACTACATGATTTGTACAAACGCACGGAATCGACACGATTCAAATACATGCATATATCTGATTATACAGATAATTTTCGTTCGTGAAAACGAACAAATCAGTACAAAAATAATTTAATTCTGAGAAAATAAAAGAAAATAATTTTATTACTGGCTCGGAAGATTCCAATATCAATTTGATACAAAACTGTATGGATTGGTATCAGTCTTTTAATGTTCTATCTTATTATTAAGTTAGTGCTGTGTTCCATGGGTGATCTGTGTATTGCTGTTATTTGATTTCAGCTGTTTGGTGGGACTCGTTGTTAATTAGCATTGAGATCTTTGTTCTGGTGGTTTTTTTTCTAACTGTTTAATTCAGTTGTTGCGGAGACCTGCTATTTGGGTGGAGTGTTCTCCTGCTACTGTTTGTTTGCCGTATAGGTGGTCTTCTTCCTTTGGCCGCTTGTTTCTTCGCGACAGGATAGGAGATCATCTCATTCACGGCACTCAGTTTTGTGAGTTGTTGGTCTTTCGGCTGTCGGTCTTTCGCAGGGGCTAGAGCTTTCAGGCGAGATGGCGACTTTAGTCTTCGCGCTTCATTTCCTTCACATCTGCAGCTGTAGCTTCTCCATTGTCCTAGTGTGGTTCTGAATTCTCGTTCAGCTTGCATCTAGGAGGGGTGTGGTGTGCTGTTCTCAGCTCAGTGGCTGCTCATCAGTGGATTTTAGTCTTGTAGGTTCTGTATTGTAGTATATAGTTTTGGTTCTATCTGTTTTACGCCTTGTAAGACCCTGCTACTAGTTATTTTTATGATATATTATGGCTGGAGTCTTTGGACTCTATCCGTTTCATCAAAAAAAAATTTGATACAAAACAGTCGTATACCGACTAGTATATATACATATATAATGTTTATTAACAAAACCGGGTGATGTCCACCAAAAATATTTCAATTCTGCGAATAAAAATATAATAATAATAAAATAATAATTTTTAATATCTTCCCGGGATTTTTCAGACATTTTTTCAAAAATGCGTGTCAAAATTTTGCACAAGTGCACAAAACTGATACAATACGTATATATACTTACTAGTATATATATCTAGATAACTTTTTATTTGAAAAACCAAGTAAAATCCAATTAAAATATTTTAATTTCAAAAATAATAATTATACAAATATAATATCCGTCCGGGATATTACAAGGCATGGGGAGGAATGGAGGATTTGGATTTTGAAAGTGGGAGGGGAAGAGATCGTGGTTGATTTGAAGGAGTTTGGGGCATTTATTTTGTTTTGATTTATTTTTTATGAAAACATGTGTACTGCACGTGTTAATAGATGAGAATTTCTCCTTTTACTCTTCTTTCTCTATTTCTAAATAAAGGAAGGAGAGAGGGGGCAGATACTCTCTCTCATATTAGTATAATAGATACTAGTGTTACCTTGTGCAAATTGTACAACCTAAAATAATTTTGAGAGACTCATAAAATTATATAGAACTCTAAGAAAATGTGAGAAAATTGGAAAAAACTAATGAATATCATCTGCACCGTAATTACTAAAATCTTCATTATCATCCTTACATAAGCAGATGGTTTAGAGAAGTCATGATCAAAACGTTTGCACCTTTTTTTACTTTGTAGTTTTTGTTGATGAGTATTATAGAGATGTGAAAATTTTCAAGCTAAACGTTAATAAACTTAAGAAATAAGACGTTGAAAAACATACCAGTAGATTCCGTGGCTTCATATCTCTATGACAAATGCCCATAATCATATGAACGTAAGTTAGCCCTCTAAATATCTATAAGAAAAATACCAACAATCATTACCCATCAATTCCCTAAAAACCATTTAAGCTTAAATATAGAAAGAGAACACAAACAGACCTGATAAATGTAAAAAAATTTCCCCTGTTTCCAGACATTTCTCCTAAGAACAAAAGCAAAGCAATAAAATATTATAGGTGACTTGCAAACCTGCGTTATCTAAATTATAGGTGACTTCAAATGTGCACTATGTAAATTATAATCTATTTGGATCATATTTTAGTGTAATGCGTACTTACCTCCAATTATCTCACCTCAAAGCTAAAATATTGCAAATATCTAACTTCAATCAATAAATTTATATTTCTAAAATCAGAAGTGTGAGTTACGGGTATACCAACTATATGCATATTGGCATCCTACCTTTGTATCTAGATAGAGTCCAAGAGAGTTCCGAAACAAAGTTACAGTAACTGAAGTTATTTGTAAGTGAGAGTTAGTCATGGCTGAAATATAATTACACATAAATGAAGTTAGCACAGAGAAAAGCACATGAAACTTGCCTCTTTACTTTTATATACGTCATAGCTCGATTTGCATATGCAACCGCAGTAGGAGACAACCCAATGCTCATTGAATAACACTGAATCGCTTCGCGATATTTATTCTATTTAAAACACTCATTTCCCTACAAATTCAAGCATGCACAATTTGTGTTTATAAGAAAAACACACTCCTTTAACACACAAAAAAGCACAGAAATTAGCAAAATTAATCATACAAATTCTTTTTCCGAAGTTGCATCTAGTACTTTATTGTCCCCATCGTTTAGGGCATTTAAGAATTCTTTAAAATCCTAAGAAAATGACCAAAACTTTTATTTTAAAAAATCATAAAAAATCCTTGAAAAATAGGGAAATTGAGTACAAGGGTTTTGATGTTACCAAAGAATGGTCTTTGTTTCATTTCCGATGGCCTCAAGTCGGGTAGCGAAGTCGGGCAGGTCGTGCGACCGAGGGGGGGAGGGGAGTGGGTGTGGAGGAAGCGAGCGGTGGGGGGGAGGGGGGGAATTAAGGGAGTAGAGGACGACAGGAGTTTGGGGGTGGCATAAGGGCGGGAGCGACGGTGGGTGCGGGAGTTAGGCGATGAGGATGTGTTTGGGAAGAGCCATGAGATTTTGTGAGATTGGTAATGTGGGAGAGGAAGAGATTGTCTTTAAGTGATTGAAGTTTTTATTTTGTTTTGGTTATTTAATTAAATTGTGCGAAGTGCACGTGTTAGTTAAATATGAATTTCTACTTTTCCTCTCCTTTCTCGGAAGAGACTGTGTTTGAAGGATTGAAGTTTTTTTTGTTATTTAATTAAATCGTACGTAGTGTACGTTGATGTGGGTAAAAATTCAGCTCAATCTGAGCCGTCTGATCCCCTCAGGATCCGCAAACTCCTACAGAATCAGGCATGCAACCCCTATGGGCCTTCTACAGTACCAGGCCCACGGGAGAGGGTCAACCTAGCCCATTAGGATTAGGGTGACCTCCCTCTGCCTATAAATACCACACCCCCCTCCCCTATCAGAAGGTAATGAACTTTTCTGCACCTGAACACAAATTCCACTCCTTCCAGTGACTGACTAAATCTTCGGAGGTCCTGTCACCAAGATATCTCTGGTAGGCATTTTGCAGGTGTTCAGGGCGGCCAGCTACCAGCAGCACCCTCTCTCCTGCTCCTCACAAATTCCTCATCTCAAATCCATATCTGTGGTTGAGATATGTTTCAGACCTGTCTACTCCTCTATAAATAACAAGAACTCACATTTGTTGCTCCCACCACTAAATCAGCAGCATCAGAATGACACCGTCTATGGAAAAAGACAGACTGATTCGACCTCAGACTCAGATCTCACCCTGAAGCCGTCCCCTCCCATGGCGCCCAAAGCCAGAGAGCACCCCAGGCAAGACATCCTGCCGACCCTCATCATCCTTCTCGTAGTCACATGAACACGCAGGTTCCCAAAGGCAGCGAGCTGAGAATCTTTCTGGACTGGGTCCGAGATCTTACGCTTGGTCGCCGCCGACCTTCGGTATATTATCAACCATTGACAGCCTGTAGATGACCTCTGATACTAGCTCATTCGATCGAGGGGCGGGACTGCCCCCTCCAACTAGGATCCGACACACAACATTCACCCATCCCAGGGTCGAGAGCAGAGGCACAACCAATCCTCGAGAGATCGTCCAGCCCCTCATAGTCATGGTGAACTGGGGGTCACGAGAACTGAGTTCCAGGATTTTTGAAAGAAGTCCTTCAGGTCCTCTGTAGAGGCCCCAGAACTGAGTGTCAAAACGATAACCCTCACCGGGAGGAAGCCCAGGGCAGTAAGTCTCACGGCTCGACTCAGCCGGCGATATAGGATGAGTTCATCCTTCAGCACCTCCAAGAAATGGAGAATTGCATCGATTGGATCGGAGAGGGCTGGTTTCAGTCCAATCAGAGGCATAGCCTAACCGACCCCCATTCTCCTCTCCAATCCTCGGTTTGATATGCACAATGGAGAGTCAGATCCTGCTGATTATATGGAAGGGTTCAAAACCCTCAAGATGATTCACAGTGCCTAGGATCCTCTCCTTTATCGTGCATTCCCAACCACTCTGCGTGGTCAGGCAGGGGAATGGCTCTCAAAGCTCGCCCCCGGCTCGATTTTCTCATTCGACCAGTTCGAGTCGAGTTTTTTTGCTCACTTCGTAACTAGCCGCTAGGTCGAGAAGACCAGCGTGTCCCTCCTGGAAATCAAGCAGAAGGAAGGAGAGTCCCTTCGGGACTTCGTACAAAGGTTCACCACCGAGACTAGGGCGTCTCTTCTCTTGACGCTAGCATCGCATCCGCGGCCTTCTGACACAATGTTCACCACGCCCAGCTGAAGTCATCCTTAGCCAAGAAGCCACCCCTTGATTTTCCCAACCTCCTAAACATGGTTGAAAAGTATATCCGAGCTCAGGACGCTATGCACCATGAAGGTCCGAAGGAAACCCTATCCAAGGGGAAGAGAAAAGTTGATGACTCCGAGCCTACGAAGAAGGCTCAGAATGATACACTTGGTAAGAAATGATCACCTCCCGTCCCCCTTTTCGAGAGGTTCACTCTCTTGACTCAGAGTGTGTCGGCCACCCTCATGGAAATTGAGGATAAGGGGATTGTCCGCCATCCTTCCCGACTCAACAACAAGAAGGACCAAAAGATTCTACTGTCGGTTCCATCGGAATCACGGACATAAGATCAATAATTGTCGGGCCCTCAAAGACGAGATTGAGGCCCTCATCCAAAGGGGCACATAAGGAACTTCACTCGATCTATCCCAAAGGACCCGATATCTTCACTGCCTCCTCAGATGGCCAGCAAGCGCCCTGAGCATGAGCCCGAGCCTGAACTCGAACAAGCCGGGGGGGCTGGCCATTCCTCACTGTGTCCACAGTGGACCCATGGGGGAGAGTAGAATACCTCCCGTGAGGCCTTCGTACGAGAGGTTAACTCAGTCCACAACTCCCCTCCCCCCCGGAGATCAAAGACTAACAGTCTCGTTCTCTGGCGAATATTTGGAAGGCGTCTGACTGGCTCATTGCGATGCCCTGGGAGTCACCCTCGACATGGTCAATTACGAGGTCCACCACATCCTAGTCAATAAAAAAATCTCGGTCAATATCCTTTTCCTAGCCGCGTTCGAAAAACTCAAGCTCTCTCGGGAGAGGCTGAAGCCGATCGAGTACATGCTCCACAGGTTATCTGGTGTTCCTATTCAAATCGAGGGAGTTGCCACACTTGATGTAACAGCCGGTACAGCCCCGATCAACCGGATAGAAGCGATGGACATCATGGAGGTCGACGTCAAGGCCACATATAATGTCATCCTTGATAGACTCGGCCTCTGCTCCCATCAGGTGGTGCCCTCCGCCTATCACCTGAAGATGAAATTTCCTACTGACCACAGGATAGGCATTGTCCGAGGCAATCAAGAATCTGCGCATTAATGCTACATGGCCACGGTGAGGGGCAGAGTTTTCCCCCTCGACGCAGTAGAACTTCCATCTGACAGGAGTCAGTTTGGCTCCGATCCTGTCGACAAGATGGAGGAGGTCCCCTTCTTCGGAGAGGATATCTAAATGGTTCCGAGTGAGCTAATCTCTTGCTCCAGACCTGAAGTAGACCATTATTGGCTGCATTCGTGACTCTGTATCCCTCTCCCGCTTTGAAAGCCTAGAATCACTCTTGGAACTAAGCATCAGAATGCCGACCTCTTCGCATGGCACCCTCAGACATGTCGGGGATATCGAAAGACATCATCATGCAAAATTTGAGCGTCCACCTGGGCTCAAAACCAGTTCAGCAGAAGCACCGCAAGTTCGCTCCTGACTGGCAACAGGCGGTAAAGAAAGAAGTAGACATGCTCCTCTTGGCTCGGTTCATACAAAAGGTCAACTACCCAGAGTGGTTGGCAAATGTTTTTCAGGTGAAGAAACTAAACAGAATGTGGAGGATCTGCTCCCTCACATACCTCAACAAGGCTTGTCCTAAAGATCTGCTCCCTCTCGAGCATCGACACCCTGATTGATGCAACCTCGAGTCACGAGCTGCTAAGCTTCATGCGGCTACAACCAGATCACAATGTTTTCTCTGGACATCTCCAAGACAGCCTTTGTCATCGACCATGGCCTCTACTGATACCGGGTCATGCCCTTACGGGTGAAGAACGCTGGTGCCACATATTAAAGGCTCGTCAATCGGGTATTCAAAAAAAAATAGGCCGAAACATGGAGGAATATGTGGATGATATGCTTGTCAAAATTCATAGAGGATAGGATCACGTTAGTGATCTCGAGGAGGCTTTTGGGGTCCTACGATTCCAGAACATGAGACTCAACCTCTCCAAATGCACCTTCGGCATAGCCTCAGGGAAGCTTCTCGGATTCATGGTCAGCCTGCGTGGCATTAAGGTGAACCCCGAAAAGATTCAGGCCATACTGGACATGGCCCCTCCAAGGAATGTCATGGAAGTCTAATGACTCACGGGTCGATTGGCGGCCATCGGCCATTTTCTATGCAAATCTGGATAGAAGACGGGCTCGTTCTTCAAAGCTCTCCATCGGCGAAAAGCTTCAAGTAGGGAGCCCCTCAACAATAGGCATTTGACCAGCTGAATTCCTACCTAGCTAACCCCCGCTCCTCCACAAAGCGGAGCCGGGCGAGTCCCACTTTCTCTATCTGGCTGCGTCGGAACACGCGCTTAGCACTGTATTTAGTCAGGGAGGAGGAAGAGGTCCAGAAGCCCTTCTATTACGTCAGCAAGGTCCTGCACAACGCTGAAACTCTATACACCAGAATGGAGAAGATCACCTATGCACTCTTCATGGCCGCTCGGAAACTTTGACCCTACAGTCCCCCATGATAGTCCTCAACAAACTGGAAAACTTCGGTCATCTGATCAAGTGGTCGATCAAACCGAGCCATCATGACATCAGCTACCAACCTCAGACAACCATCAAAGGGCTGGCCCTCTCGAATTTTATCACGAAATGCACCATTTTCGAAACATCTAAAATCCAAGAGGATGATCCAGTATGGGAAATCTATGTCGACGGATCATCTTGCGAGGGTGGAAGCGGAGCTGGCGTCATACTCAGGGGGGGCTAACAATTTTGTCCTTCAATATTCCCTACGTCTCAATTTTTAAGCCTCCAACAATAAGGCGGAATACGAAGTGATGATCACCGGACTCATCCTAGCCCATAAGGCGGGGGCAAGACAAGTAATGAGTTTCAGCGACTCGCAGCTTGTGGTAAACCAGATCTCTGGGGATTATGAAGCCCGTGACGGTCGGATGATCCAATACTTGGCGTGCATCAGACACCTCTTAGATTCTTCGAGGGCGACGCCGTCTTGCATATCCTGAGATAGCAGAACAGCCATGCTGACTCCCCAACCAAGCTCGCTTCGTAGTCCTTTGAGGGCCTAGATCATGCCTTCCTATTCGAGGTCCTCCTCAAGCCTAGCATTGAGAACCCGAGGTCTTTTGCCTCAATCCAAGCATACAAATAGGAACATGGATGGCTCTCATTCGAAAGTTCTTGGTAGAGGGCGAACTCCCACAAGACCCGGCCAAAGCCAGGAAGATAAGAGTCCGATCGGAGAGGTTCGCCATGGTTGATGGTTTACCCTTCAATTGCTCATACACAAGAGTGGATAGAAGACCATATCTCTGCTGTCTGAGTCCCGATGATTCCAAGTACACGCTGGAGGAGTTGCATGAGGGAATTGGTGGATGCCACATGGGCAGCAGATCGCTTTTGCGAGAAAAGTACTCAACCACAAGAACTATTGGCCGACCATATTGCAAGAGGCCCACGATCTTGTAAAAATGTACGGGCCCTACCAAAAATTCTCTGCAATCAGACGCATCCCACAAGCCGAGCTCCGATCACTTGCCAGTCCGGCCCCCTTGGCTATGTGCGGTATAAATGTGGTTGGCCCCTTTTCGAAGGCCACGAGCCAAAGGTGATTCCTCATAGTGGCCATCTACTACTTCACTAAGTGGGTCAAGACAGAACCCTTGGCCACGATCATTAAACATCAAGCCCAACAATTCTTCTGGAAACACATCATCTATTAGTTTGGGATCCCACGTGTGCTCATCACCGATAATGGAACCCAATTCTCAAGCAGAAATTTTTGAAAGGTTTGCGAAGACCTCGGGGTCCAGTAGCGCTTCTCGTCAATATCCCATCCCCAGTCAATCGACCAAGTTGAAAATGCCAATCACCAAATTCTTGAAGGTCTCAAAAATGGTTGGATAAATCTCCCAGGGGACTGTGGGTCGACGAATTGTCGAGTGTCCTTTGGTCCGAACAACCAAGAGGATCCCAACGGGTGAATCCCAATTCTACCTGACATAAGGACGAAAGTTGTCATCTCGCTGGAAATTGGACTTCCTTCGCCCAGGATCATGGGCTTCAATGAGGAATCGAATTCAAGCACTTCAGGGCCAACTTTGACCTAACTGAAGAGATCCGTGAAAAATCCACCATCAGAAAAAATATCTATCAGCAATGGATTGAAAGGTTATATAATAAGAAGGTCCATCCGACCGACATCAAGGAGGGTGACCTTGTACTCAGGAAGCCTGTTATTTTCAACCCCAGCAAGAAGGGCAAACTGGCCCCAAACTGGGAGGGCCCGTATAAGGTCTCCCAAGTGGTACGCCCTGACATACCGACTCGAAGACCTAGGGAGCAGGGTGGTTAAGAGATCCTAGGACGCAAAGCATCTTATTAAGTTCCATGAGAGACCATAAGAACGTATGTGGTTGTAATCGGTGCTATGCGCTATTTCTTTTATGTAAGTAAACAAGAAAAAGCATTGAAGTTCTTTTGTTTGTTCATCCAAATCTGCATGTCTCACATTCACCTTTCAACATAGAATCTCTCACGACCATGCCTCTTAGCATTAACTTCGAGCCACAACAAGAGGTTTCTCAATCTCTTACATGAACTTCGAACCAAAACGAGAGATTTCTTAATCTCTCAAGTCCTCGCTGCTCAACTTGGACTTCGGGCCACAACGAGAGATTTTTCAATCTCTAGCATGGACTTCAAACCCAAACGAGAGATTTCTCAATCTCTCACGACCTCGCCTCTCAGTTTGGACTTCAACCCACTACGAGAGATTTCTCAATCTCTTGCGTCCTCGCTGGTTGGCTTGGACTTCGACCCACAACAAGAGATTTATCAATCCCTCACATGGACTTCGAACCCAAATGAGAGATTTCTCAATCTCTCACGTCCTTGCCTTTTGGCTTGGACTTCGAGCCACAACATGAGATTTCTCAATCTCTCACATAGACTTCGAACCCAAACAAGAGATTTCCCAATCTCTCATGCCATCACCTCTCGGCTTGGATTTCTAGCTACAATGAGAGATTTCTCAATTTCTCACGTTCTCGCCGCTCGGCTTGAACATCGAGTCACAACGAGAGATTTCTCAATCTCTCACATGGACTTCAAACCCAAACGAGAGATTTCTCAATCTCTCACGTCCTCACCTCTCGACTTGAACTTCAAGCCATAACGAGAGATTTCTCAATCTCTCATGTGGACTTCGAACCCAAACGAGGGATTTCTCAATCTCTTACGTCCTCCCTCTCGGCTTGGACTTCGATCTCAAACGAGATATTTCTCAATCTCTCACGTCCTTGCCTCTTGGCTTGAACTTCGAGTCACAACGAGAGATTCCCAAACAAGATATTTCTCAATCTTTCATGTCCTCACCTCTCGGCTTAAACTTCGAGCTACAATGAGAGATTTCTCAATCTCCCACGTTTTCGCCGCTGGACAAGGACCCAGGACCCATCCCTTATGAAAGCTTTAAATTACATTTAAGGCCCTCACCTTCGGTGAGGATCTCGAGCTCCATGCTCCAAGTTGGCCCTCCTTCCACTCGCTAACAGCCAGTGATAGAGCAGCCTTCATTGCTGTTATCCCTAACTATCAAAGGGTAGTAGGAGAGCCACCAGTCGTGAGATCTCTCATTGAATTCAGAGCTAAGAAAAGGGTGGGAGAGGGGCTATATAGCCCAAGGGGAATCAGGAGCTTGGATGTCGTGATGCTGACGTTGACAAATCAAGACCTTTCACCCACATCCAACGGCCCAAAAAGGCATCGAGACATCTTCCTAGACAAAATGTTTTACCTTCCCAAATAACGCATTTATGACAATGCATCAGTTTGCTGGGGAGGCGAAATGTCTCCTCACCCAGCCCATTAATATCCTCGGAATACGTAACATCTCACATTCAGAAGATTCACCTCACCAACACATCCAGATCGGAACCAAGGTAAAAAATCAGAAGGATCATTTTATTACAACATATCGAAGTTCATCGGTACAATCGGTTCATTGGTACAACAAAGTTACAAATAATACAAACTCGACCTACACCTCCACTTGGGGGGGGGGGGCTTAGGACTGACTCAAACCAACTCGAACCCGACCGAGTGTGTTTGCTAGCAGAAAAGTCCATTAAGATCCCTAGGAGATGCTAAGGTGGACGCTCCAGCAACCGAACTCTGAGCATCACTTGGCCTTGGTAGCAGCTCCAGCCTCAGGGTCAGAGACGGGCCCCTTCGGAGGGCCAAGCGCTCCTGAAGGAACGGGTTCGGGATCCACCCACTCCGAGCATCACCCTAAATATTTGGATCTTCATTTCCTTCTCCACTATCACCTTACGAAGGAACGACTCTGAAGAAGGGTGTTGAATGGAAGTGAGAGATCTCGACCACCTGGACTCGGCGTCAGCCAGACCTCGATTGGAAATTGTCTTCTTCAGATAGACCAACTTCAAACTCAGCTCTTTTGACCTGTTGATAAAGTAAGTTAAGGCTGCTTCCCGGTCCCTAGCATCTTTGCTATGGTGCACCAAATTGGCCTCTAAGGATTTCACGTGATCCGTAAGGTGATCAAGCTCGGCATTAAGACGGTCGGATAAAACAAGATCGGCCATCTGGCACATATAAAAACAAAATCATTCCGAGCCTTACAAACTTGGCAAAATTACAAAACTTCCCCACCAAAAAGGTTGGCCCAAAAAGTTTCATTCATTCATTCAAAAAATAGTACAAAGGTGTGTTGGCCAGTCCACGTTCGACAAATTCAAAAACAAAGCAAAAACAAGAAAAAGCTATGGCCGAGTGGAGGGGGGCACCTCATCATTCCCCGTGACTTCGGCCTCGGGGTCGACCTCCTGTTGTTCCTCCTCCTCGCTTGGTTGGCGACCATCTTCCTTCTCTTCTTCCCCCTAGGGGTTGGTGGAGGCTCGTCAAACTTCATCGAGTAATGGAAGTCCTCGAGGTCACATTGGGGGTACTTGCGGAGCACGTGCTCGATGACTCAATGGTAGGCTTTGTTCTGGGATGCAATGACCTTATCCATAGCGGCAGTCTTCACCTTCTTGAGTTTCCTCTTCATCTCGACCTCCATCTCATTCTTCCTCCAAGCTTGGCTTTCGGCAAGGGAGGTCAGCTCTGCTCGAAGAGTGCTCTCGTGAGCCTCAGCATTATTGGCCCGCATCTTCTGCTCCTTCATTTCATGCTCGTAACGCTAAGCGTTCTTCACTTTTCGATGAAGCTCCTGAGCATGCAGTTGCCTCAGCTGGGCCCCGAAAATTATCGCCTATAAAAAAGTGCCCAAGACTTACAAACCTATAGGAGAAAATAAATTGAAGTTGCAAAATTCGTTTAACACTTACCACCATCTCGGCATGAGCGCACCTCATGTAGCATGAATCGGTCGACTCGGTGGCGAAGCCCTCCCGGTCATGGAGCGTAGCGAGGTGATCCACTGCCTCGACCGTAATGGGTCCCTTGATCAGTGAATTCGTTACCTTCACCAACCAGTCAAGGGCACATGGTAGGAGCCCGGTTTCCCCGACGATCTCATGGGCCGAGGCTTGAGGGGCGGGATGCACTTCGTTAGCAGCTCAACAACCATAATGTTGCTAGAGCACGATACCATCTTTGTCTACCTTGGAGTCCCCAGTACCGTGGAACCCCTCGACTTCTTGGAATTTGGATTGTAAGTCCCTTCAGAGCCTCCTTGAGGTGGCCTCTTCTTGTGCTTCGATTGTTGGGTAGCCTTCTTCTCCAACTGGGCCCTCCTCTGCTCAATCTCAGCGTCGTCCATTGCTGCAAAAGAAAGTCAAAATTGTAAGAACGATGGAAAAAGATGCAAGGAAAAAATAAACAAAAAAATTACAAGGATCAGCAGGGCTCAGTCCAATCCTGGCAAGGTGCCTCTCTTGCACGGTCTGCCAGCGAATGCTCTTGCCCTCAACGATCCATTTCACTTCACCCCACTCCTCTTCCGAAAGCTCCTTCCCCTTAGGAGGCTGGAGGTTTGGTTTGTAGAAGGCCCACACTGTAGGAATATCCCATGGAGTAGGACTCCGAATAATAAAGTATCTGTTCTTCCACCCTTTGATGAAATCCGGGTGACCCTGAACCACTTGGTTATGGGGGAGACGTAATATATACACTTATGCGTCGACGAAGAACTCACACTGAGGGCAGCTCGGAAAAACTTTAGCTTCAGCGCCCCTTATCTTTTCGCTAAGCAGAATATAACACACCAGCTGCTTCCAAGAATTAGGACGGTAGTGCATAGGACTTAGACCGGCCCAGTTTAACACCTCCTTCACAAACGGATGCAGAAGCAACCTCAACCCCGAATCGAATGCGTCGATCGGAAACAAGCAAAACCAATCAGACAAGGTGTCGGCAGGGCGAAGCCCAGGGTTTGGCACCATCAACTCATACTCTAGCATAATGAAATACCTCACCCATATCCGGGGAAGATCCGTGCTTGCCACTATGCTCTGCTCCTCATCAATCTTCAGTTTCAGTCAGCTAGAAGAAGAGGGTTGCACACCATACCGGACCTTGTCCTCAAGGTCATCCAGATACATCCTAATCAAACCCGGTTGCTGAAGGTAGGGAACATATAGCCTGTGTTTCGGGAAGAACTCAGGTGGGGCCTCACAACTGTATGGAAGGGTCCACTTTAGCTTATTCCATCGAGCGACCTTCGAAGGGAACGGCTAGGTTTGGGGCCCTGGTGAAGAAGTTTTATCCGAAGCCTCACCCACTTCCTCGACACACTTATCCTCCCCCATATCCCTCACCCTCGTCATCCACTTCTCCCTCGCCAACCGCATCCACCTTTTCAATACATTCCTCAGAGTAGCTCGACTCCACGATGAAGGGCTTGTGAATTCGAAGAGGCTCAGGACTATACACTTTCATACCCTCTTCAAATGCAGACCAATTCGAGGAGTCGTTGAGACCATTAACCGCCTCAGTCTGACGTAGAGGCCGAAGAATTGGACTGAGCTATCGACATAATGTTAAATTTACTAACTTGTTTGCCAGTACCAAAGAATATGCCGAAAAAACAACTACCGAAGACTGAACAGTATCTAGAGAGAGATGCTTTGGAAGTTAGAGAGAGAAGGCAAGGGGGAAAATGAGATGGGGGTGGAGGCATATATAGGCAAAGGAAAAATGCCTAAAAGTTCACAAAGTCATCTCAATCTTCTGATCTTGATCCAACGGTGGATGTGATTTTGACGCTTCAATTTCCATACCCGTGACTTCACGAGCCCACGTGTTGAACACGTGCAAACTATGACCAAGTATCTATATAAAAAAATTTGACACCTCAATGTCCACAACTGTGATGTCAGCATCACACGTGTAGTACACATCCCCACTACAGCCACAGCAAGTGTACACTCAAAATCTAGCAAAGTCCATTATGCTCGATGCTCGATATTAACTTCGAGCTAGCTACTGGCTTTTTCACAAAGTCCATTACACTCGACGCTCACCAATAACTTCGAGCTGGCCACTGGCTTTCTCGCAAAGTCCATTACGCTCGACGCTCGGCATTAACTTCGAGCTCGCTACTGGCTTTCTCCCAAAGTTCATTACGCTCGACACTCGACATTAATTTCGAGCTAGCGACTGGCTTTCTCACAAAGTCCATTACACTCGATGCTCGCTAATAACTTCTAGCTAGCCACTGGCTTTCTCGCAAAGTCCATCATGTTCGACGCTCGGCAAGAACTTCGAGTTGACTACTAGCTTTCTCGCAAAGTCCCTTACGCTTGACGCTCGGCATTAACTTCGAGCTAGCTACTGGCTTTCTTCCAAAGTCCATTATGCTCGATACTCGCCAATAACTTCGAGCTGGCCACTAGCTTTCTCGCAAACTCCATTACGCTCAATGCTCGGCATGAACTTTGAGTTGGCTACTAGTTTTCTTATAAAGTCCCTCACGCTCGAAAATCGGCATTAACTTCGAGCTAGCTACTGGCTTTCTCCCAAAGTCCATTGCGCTCGACGCTTGACAATAATTTTGAGCTAGTTACTGGCTTTCTCACAGAGTCCATCACGCTCGGTGCTCGACATTTACTTCGAACTAGCTGCTGGATTTCTTGCAATTTCCCTCATGCTAGACACTCGGTATTAACTTCGAGCTAGCTACTGGATTTCTCCTAAAGTCCATTATGCTCAACGCTCGGCATTAACTTTGAGCTAGCTACTGGCTTTCTCACAAGGCTCATCACTCTCGACACTCAGCATGAACTTCGAGCTGGCTACTAGCTTTCTCGCAAAGTCCCTCACGCTCAACGCTCGACATTAACTTTGAGCTAGCTACTGGCTTTCTCCCAAAGTCCAATATGCTTGACGCTCAGCAATAACTTCGAGCTGGCTATTAGCTTTCTTGCAAAACCCCTCACGCTCGATGCTCGGCATTAACTTCGAGCTAGGTACTGGCTTTCTCCCAAAGTCCATTATGCCCGACGCTCAAAATTAACTTTGAGCTAGCTACTGGCTTTCTCCTAAAGTCCATTACGCTCGATGCTCGGCATTAACTTCGAGCTAGCTACTGGCTTTCTCACAGAGTCCATTTCGCTCGATGCTCGGCATGAACTTCGAGCTGGCTACTAGCTTTCTCACAAGGTCCCTCACACTCGATGCTCAGTATTAACTTCGAGCTAGCCACTGACATTCTCATAAAATCCACGCTCGATGCTCGGCATGAACTTCGAGCTGGCTACTAGCTTTCTCGTAAAGTCCCTCACGCTTGACGCTCGGCATTAACTTCGAGCTAGCCACTGGCTTTCTCAAAAAATCCATCACGCTCAACGCTCGGCATGAACTTCGAGCTGGCTACTAGCTTTCTCGCAAAGTCCCTCATGCTCGATGCTCGACATTAACTTCGAACTAGTAACTGGCTTTTTCCCAAAGTGCATTATGCTCGATGCTCGACATTAACTTCAAGCTAGCTACTGGCTTTTTTCCAAAGTGCATTACGCTCGACGCTCGACATTAACTTTGAGCTAGCTACTAGCTTTCTCGCAAAGAACCTCACGCTCGACGCTCGGCACCCCTATCTCCGAGGCACAAAGCTACGGGGTCGGAGCTCGGTGTCGTGGAGCTCGGCCTCAACCTAATGTCGCTCCTAGCGGGGTTCTTCCGCTATATCCCTATGCGCACTGTCGACTGATCTTCTCAGATGATTAGACTACTCCTCGACGGCTGGCACATACTGTTGGTGTATGCCCTAGAGGCCAGTTATGTATTGACATTACTAGTTTACATTGTATCATGATATTTATTTCATATTTACACATTTCATCTATTGTGTTATTATTTTGAATTAAATGAACATAATGAAGTCCTTAATAATAAATTCAATGCTATGGGATATTAAGTGCATGACTTGATTATGAAATCCTATTGGCTAAAATCAGAACAGTGTTCTTAAATGTCCCTAGTCAAGTATTACTGTGAATTATGAAAATGATAATACATAGAGACTAGTGCGTGCATAGACTGATGACCATTCTCACGGATCATGGATATGAGATATCAAGTCTTCACATGGGTACATATTAGAGTAATAATAAAGTACTGGACTGACCCACCATGAGAACGCTGCATGGATTGTGACATGAGTGTCATAAGCGGTTCTCACAGTGACTATGATGTACGTAGTTCTTTGTCTTGAAGTCACTATGGTTCCCTACTTTCACGCCCGACTTCCCAAAATATGGAATACGAGTATGTAACGTAGGCTCAGCGAATGATGTAAACACCATCCATAAGCTGTACCAGGCTAACTCAACAATATACAAGAGAATACAACCACACAAGAGACATATAACCACATAAACAGTGAATAAACTCCAAAATGATCATGAAATAAATTCACCAAATAATATCCAACATCTAGGAAAAAGTAAACTTCGGGTCATAAAATTCCGGAATACAAAGTATGATAAAAATAATAAAATAAGCAAATAACAAGATATAGCTGTAGTAGTCTAATAGTCCAGCTCCGATCTTCAGAGAGTTTGCTCACCAACTTCTTCTAGTAGTATTTCTTCAGTACCTGTAAACTTGTGATTTAAAAAGAGAGAAAATAATGTCCTTAGAGAAAGTCGTAGACAGAAAGTAGAGAAAAACAGAGAATAATAGGAAGCATGTATATCACAGAAAAGGGACGGGATCAAAGTCAATAAAAAAACCAAAAGTTGGCAATAATATCATAGGTCTATATTTATTCATGCATGTAATGAATGATATCAATTTAAATTCTATCTTGATGACTATATACAAGATCAAGCATGGAATACCAAATGCAGGTTATTAATCATTTTATTAATCTATCTAGTGCACGTACTATTGCGTCTCATATACTCCATACAACAGGTTTAGTGCAAGTACACAGTGAATGTTTTAGACTGATGGTGAATTCACGGATCATGTACTCGGCGTCGATAACAATAATTTACAAACAATAATTAACAATCAATCATTTGCAATCAATTCTTCTCCTTCCATGTCAAGTGTTCATGTGAGCAAGAAGGCCTTTACCGAGTATAGTTTCTTATCGTTCACTACCAAGTCAACCCATGATACTCCGGCTTGTTAATATTTTATTTCATCGTATGTGAGATGCAAGAAGGTTTCAAGGTTGTATTATGCTAGGTGTGCCTAATTCTACTCGTTACATACAAATCAAGAAGCAAATATATTAAATTAACACAAATCACACAATTTGGACAGCATGACATTGCTGCACAAAAACACAGATTACCGCTACTACAGAAAAGCAAATCTGGATCCGTCAGAAATTATAGAAACTAGACTCTCTGCCGGTTCCAGCAAATATATACATGACATATAAAAGTTACAAAAACTAGGTTGAAATTCTTATTCATTTCAGGTTTTATGTTCAGGCAGCCGGTTATAGATTGTGTTCAAACATATGAATTAGGTCAGAAAACTCCTCAGTTAAATCTACAGAAATTCAGGATGATTCCTACACATGTCTAGTCTCAGTCAAATTAATTTCATTTTTTATTTTACTGTTATAATGTTCTATTTAATTATGAAACAGAAAGATATGCATGAATTTGTGAATCTCGAAATTCAGACACAGTTGTACTAAAAATAAGATATCTCACAGGTTATAACTCGGAATTTAGATCCGTTAAAATTTCTGGAAAATAAACTCATTGGGATATAATTCATATTCATAAAGTTATTTTAAATTACAACAGTAACATGGTCGAAAATCTGATACAAAATGAATCAACCAGCACGCCAGAATATAGTTTGATACGAATAGGCAATAATTTCATCATACAAATATATAATTCGTGATAATCAATAAACAAAGTGCAACTAGATGTTTAACATGCAGATTTCTAGATTTAAGATGCAATTTACAGGCATAGTAATCAATTCATTAAATCAAATTCAATCTAACATGTTCAATTCATCAAACAATTCTATAACACATGGATCTAGTTATTTTTCATGTAAATGTGCATGTGCAATGTACGAGGGGGACTAGGTTTTAGATCAAAGATGTAGGCACGATGTTAAGAATATATCGGGTTAGCTCGTGTAAACCCTCAATATAATAGCAATATGATAAAAAGGACTGGGATCTACTTGCGGAAATCAAAGAATCTTGAACCAAACAATAAACTAGTTCAAGAAGAGACTTGCCTGTTAGATAATAATTTCAAATATATATAACAACGGGATGGGAATCCCGGGCGACGAACCACGAACACGGAAATACAGTACTACGTGCAAACTATGTGCAAACACCTACACGGAAAATACAGCCAATCCAACTTCACAACAGTAAGCAGCGAACACCGGATCCAAACCAAACAGCAACACAGCAACTCCAATCCCCCACAAAATAGCATACACCAACTCCAATCCTCCACAAAATGGCAAACACAAATCCAATCCCTTACACCAAACAGAAAATCCAAAAACTCCCCCTACTCTTCTCAAACCAGTCAACGGAGAGAGAGAGCGGCTCGACGGCGGGGGACTAGCGACGCTAGCGGTAAGGGATGCTCTGGAGTCGAGCGGCGATGAGCGATGACGAGGGGGAGGACGGGTGCTCTGTTTCTCTTCACCAAAATAGAGGAACGGGATGGAGACAGGGCTTGGTGGAGACGGAGGTCGAGCGGGAAGGTGAGGACGGCGGAGCACAGGGACGAAGGTGGGATAATGGGTTCGAGCGGTGGAGGCAATGGGTTACGGCCGAGGGGAAGGGTGGAGGTGACGGGGACTTTGGAGTTTGGATGAGAGGGTGGCAACGAGGGCTAGGGGAGCAGTCGGGGGGGAGGGGGGGTCGACGAGGAGTGGTGGTGGTCGAGGTGGTGGTTGGAGGACAGGAAGGCGAGGAGCCGAACGTGTTGAGTTAGCTTGGAAACGAAACAGAGAGAGAGAGTGAGAGTCGGGGTGTGAGGAGAGAGAGGGCGGCAGAAGAGAGAGGGTGATTAAAAAGAAATTAGGGTTTAAAGGGGGTATTTATATAGGAGATTAAGATGTGGGGTTTTGGGTTGCGGGTTAATATTTTTAGGGTACGGGGTTAGGCTCCAAAAGAGACGAATAAATAGAAGATGGTGAGATAAACATATAGCCGATCAATTTAAACTCAAAACACAAAGAGAAAAAATTTGTAATGAGCTAAAAATAGCAGAATTCAAGTCAAAAGAGTACAAAATGATCAAAAGAGAATAAATGAGCCCAAAAAATGTAAGATTTATTACATATAAGAAATTTGAATACAATAATCAAGAAAAGAAAAATAAAATACAATAAAAATCCAAACAGGAAAATAGGGGTTTTAGATCCAATAGGAAAAAAGAATAACCAAATAAAATATGATTTATAACAAAATATAATTTGTATTACATTATAGAAATTATTTGAAATAACAATAAATACAATTACTAAATAGAAATGGATTCTTAAGAATCAATCAAGAGTAATAATAATAATAATAATAATAATAATAATAATAATAATAATAATAATAATAATAATAACAACAATAACAAAAATAATAGTAACAAAAATAGTAATGATAATAACAACAACAACAACAATAATAATAATAACGATAATAATTATAATAATAACAACAATATTAATAATGAAACTAACAATACTAATGCTAATAAAAAAATTAAATTAACGATAACAGAGATAATAATAATAATAGCAAAAATAGTAATAACAAGATTTACATAACAAATAGGAATTGGGGTTTAACAAATTCATTAAAATAATATAAATAGGAATAACACATTTGATTTGGACTCAAATATAAACAATCGATCAATTAGGATTATAAACCAAAGTTAAAATACACCACTGTTCGAACATAAATATAATTGTCAATTGGAAAATAATATAATATAAATCCAAGCTGAATTTATCAAATACTGAGTTTATAAATATTGAAATACAGAAAATACTCAGGAAATATGTATTTGCGGAAATGAGGATTACAATCCTACCCACCTTACAAAAAAAAATTTCCTCAAAATTCATTCTAACAGGCAGTCGGACAAAACAAAAGCAAACTTAAGAAATAACAAAACAGGAAATTAGAATAAGAGAACTAAAGTGATGGAAGCATCGAATAAGAAAGAACATAGATGAGATTGATGTCGAATAATAAATCGACAAAAGATGATGAGTAAAAAGTACAAAAAAAAATTTGAACGATGCAAAGAAGAAGAAAGAACAAGCGAATCTTGGGACCTGTGGGTTATGGGCCCACCACGCTTCTGTTGCGCTACTCTGATGGTGATGTTCCAAGCTGCAGACATGTCGTTGTAGACCACGTGACGCCAAACGACGAACCAAGCATGAACAAAAGAATCAGACACCGGAAATCAAAATAATATCGATAAGAATAGACTGAACTGATACCCATTGAAGAATCAAAGAAGAGGATGAATGCAAGGGACAGGAGAAAATAAGGAATGAAAGAAATGAATATGAAGAGATTAGAAGTGGATCGAATAGGATTAGTATCCAGATTATATTAAACTTATTACATGTTCATGTGATCAACATGGTGCGCATATTATTGATTTAACCTGGCTATAGCCAAACCTGACTAACACATCATTCAAAGCCAAACCTCCATAAAGTTATTCATGTTTGACTGATACATTATCTAAACTAGGGCTCTGATACCACTAAAAACCTTGTCACGCCCCGCTTCCCAAAATACAGAATACGAGTACATAACGTAGGCCCAGCGAATGATGTAAACACTATCTATAAGTTGTACCGGACCAACTCAACAATATACAAGAGAATACAACCACACAAACAAAATATAACCACATAAACAATGAATAAACTCCAAAATAACCATGAAATAAATTCACCAAATAATATCCAACATCTGGGAAAAAGTAAACTTCGGATCATAAAATCCCGGAATACAAAGTATGATAAAAACAATAAAATAAGCAAATAAAAAGAGATAGTTATAGTAGTCTAATAGTCCAGCTCCGATCTTCAGAGAGTTTGCTCACCAATTTCTTCTGGTAGTGTTCCTTTAGTACATGTAAACTTGTGATCTAAAAAAAGAGAAAATAATATCCATAGAGCAAGTCATGAACAGCAAGTAGAGGAAAACAGCGAATGATAGGAAACATGTATATCAAAGAAAAGAGACAGGATCAAAGTCAACAACAGAATCAAAGGTTGGCAATAATATCAAAGGTTTATATTAATTCATGCATGTAATTAATGATGTCAAATTAAATTCTATTGTAACCCATGTTTCCATAAATACATATTTTCTAAATATTTTCCATATTTTAATTATTTATAAATTCGTTATTATTTTAAACTCGACTTGGGCCTTCTATTAAAATCTTTTCGAACCGGAAATTATATGTACTTCGAATAATAGTATATTCTGACTTTATTGTTTATTTTCTAAGTGATTGGCTATTTGTATCTTTTTTTATTACTATTTGGATTTTTATAAACTTGTTTATCTCAAATCCTATTTGATATGTACATCAAAATTATTATTATTATTATTATTATTATTATCATTTTTATTATTCTTGATATCAGTACTATTATTAGTATTTTTACAATTAATATTATTACCCTTGATTGTTAATTTAAAAATCTATTTCTATTGTTGAGTGTATTTGTAGTTAGGTCAAATAAATTCCATATTGTTGTACAAAATATGTTTTGTTATATAATTCTACATTTTTATTAGTTATTTCATTTTTCCTAATAGATTTAAACCCATTTAATATCCAAAATCCAATACTCATTCTCTTATTGGATCATATACCATCTAAACCCAAACCCATAACCCTATTATATAAATACCCTATTAAAACCTAAATCTAACCCAAAAACCCTAACTACTATTTTAACCTAAACTATTCAGCCGCCAACCCCTTACCCCCCTTCTCATCGTCTCCCACCTCCTTCCTCCTGCTCTCTCTCTCTCAGAACCCATGCAGCACGCCCCCATCGCCAGTAGCGACCAGAGCCACACCCCTCCCTGTCGCGCCATCTGCAGCGACAACCTGCAACATCCTCGTGTGCCTCCAGCAGTCCACCCGTTGCCATCCCTTCCACCCCAGTCCACCTCCCTACCTCATCAGCAGTTGCCCTGCACTCCTGTCCTCCTGTCGCAACTCACAGCGATGCCAGCAAGCCCGACCCTACAGTGCCTCGCTTTCCCCTGGCCTTGCCGTCGTCTCGCCACCGCCCTCCCCGCGCCTCCCGGTGCGTCGCCCTGCACCTCCTGCCCTGTACCACAGTGCCGACTCTCCTCCCTTACCTCCTCCCGTCAGCCAGCAACAGAGACAGCAGAGTTGACAACAGTCAGCCACTGCACTCCCCATGCCTTTGTCATTGCTATTGTATTAGGTTGTGATCACTTTGATTGTGGGCCACCCGATCTCCTCCTGATTCGATCAGATCATCATCATTATCAGCAGCTCTTGATCACAGCCGTCCGATCCTCCATTTGATCATCACCAAGCCATTGGATCTAGGCTGCCCGATCGTTGATCATCGCAATCGTGATCATCGTCTCCATTATCATCAAGATCTTGATCTCGACCGTCGAGTCTCTTTTGATTATCGCGATCGTGATCATCATCTTGATCTTGATCTTCGATCTCAGCCATCCGATCGACAGATCACACTTGATCTCGGCCCTTGATCGTCTCGTTCGTCTTCTACTTGGTGAGTTAAACATTTGATCCACTTTTTGTTCTCATTGATCAAATTGTCAATCTTGGTATATTTACACTTTTGGTACCCTTCTAATTCTTATATATTTTATGTTCGATCTCGACTGTTAGATTCGCTTGATTTTCATCTTGATCTCCATCTTGATCATCGAGATCCGTGCCAGATCGTGATCATCGTGATCGTTGCTTATCGTAGTGTCCCCGTGTCGCCGGGATCCATCTCCGTTATTTATCCGTCAGATTCGTCGGCTACTCCCTTAAGGCAAGTATTCTTCTTGTACAAATTATTGCTCTAGGTCAAGCATTTAATTGAAAATACTGTAAATAGATCGTAGTTGTGACTCCTCCTTGTCTCATTGTTTGTTGATTTTAAATTATTCCTCATCGATTCTATAATCTTAAGAGTCACAACCCTTCGTTGATATATTTACAAAACTAGTTGGATCCCTTTTTATCTCCTAGTTACTTGAACATGAACCCCTTGACTTGTAGACGTGTGTTGTGTGATGTATTGTGCTGATCTTACATTCTTTTGAGTTGAGAAATACATGTGACTTGCTGATTTGATCTCCAATGCATCCGTATTTGTATCACACACTAATCTAGACTCATAATAGTCATTTATCATGCAACTTGTATAAAAAAGAAATTCACACTTGATGATGTTCTTGTCTTTACTTGCTGTTTCCACCCCAATAAAACCAAAATCTGAACTTGAGTCCTGAATATAAAATGTATCCCTAAGTGTGTAGTTGCTAATAACATCCAGAATTTTTGAATTTTGAGTTACGGTATAGGAGATATCACAGTTTTACTGCTGCTGTGTCGGTAGTCGCAGATTCACAAAAACTACTGCATCTCTTTAGTTTACAATTATTTTAACTATGCTACCAGTAAGTAAATGACTTGAAATTTGTCATGTTGTTACTAGACACCCTAGAGAACATTCCATAGTTTTCTCAGAATTAATTAATGATGTTTCAACACTGTTTCATATGTACAAACTCGGTTTTATAAATTCTGGCTGAACACAAATACTATATAGTTTGCTATTTTGACACATGTTGGCACAACTTTTATGTACCTTAATTATATGCGTTGGAACCAGGTAGGAGTCTAGTTTCTATACCTTCTGAAGAATCCACATTTTCTATCTCGTAGCAACGGGAATTGCAGTTTTGGTTCAGTAATGCCATGCTGTCCAGATTTAGAATTTTCGTTGTTCCTGATATTTTGATTTGTTTTGACCCTCGAACATGTATCCTACTTATCCTAGACTTATTCCATGTTCTTGATTATGTTTACTTGACTTTTTTTGCACACTTTTATGCTTGCTTGATGATAATAATAAATAACAAACCAGGTTTAAGGGAAAGACCATAGTAGCGGACAATATAGGTAAATGTACTCGGAAGGGAGCCCGTGTTTTCCATGATTTTACGTTAAATGGAACTAAGTGCCACGTAGAACTAAGTGCCACGTCATGGGTGACGGGGGACACCTCTAGAATCTGCGGGGGCAATCTCTAGAAACCATTATATGATTACATGATATGTATTTGCGATCGGATGGAACTAAGTGCCACGTAGAACTAAGTGTCACGTCAAGGGTTGACGGGGCCACCTCTAGAGCCCATGGTTTGATCACATGCTCATATTTCCTACATGTCCTGAGTACACCGCCCTATAAAATCCACCACTAGGCCTAAACGAAATTACATTGACTGTAGCAACCATGTGATAAAAGGATGGCACATGAAGTGCTACCTAGATAGTAATAACTAGAAGACTTGACACATGATAATTGAACATGATACATGTTTACTTGATACTTGATGACATGATACATGAGACTTGATACTTGAGCATAATACTTGACACTTGTTACTTGATACTTGTACTTGACAACTTGACAAATTAGACTTGTTACTTGTCACTCGAAACTTGTAGTGATACTTGTTACTTGATGCTTAATACCATTACATGTTCACTTGCCATTTATTCTATTGCTAGTATTTGTTACCCAATCTTGTCACTTGAGTTGTCTTTCTTGCTAACTAGTTCTTGAATCCCCACTACTCGTTGTATCCCTATTACATTCTTAATTCCAAATCTTGTTCCATGTTGCTTGTACTTGTTTTACTATTTGCGGCCCTAACTTGCACTAAGGGCATTTATCTTGTTTTTCCTATTTTTTTCTCCTTTTTATATTTATATATACAGACTTTGGAGATGAATTGCCTGCTGGAGTTGGTGAGCAGACATTCTAGGCTTCGCTTGGAGCAAGGACTTGCGTAAAATATTTGTTTTCTTTGAGTTATTTATTTCTTTTGCTACATGAACCTTGTAACGGGCTATAGTCCTGAGTTTTATTTTTTGTTCCAGATTTGAAAACCATTGAGATATTATTATTTGTTTCAATTGTTTTCTGTTGCTTAATAAATTATTCATGCATGCATGGTTGTGTACATTTTGTTATATTCTTTTTATGATGCTGAGTCGATCCTACTGCGCATGAATGATGAAAATCATTCGCTGGGCTTTGTCACACGCTCGTATTCCGTGTTTTTGGAAAGCGGGGCATGGCAAGGTTTTTAGTGGTATCAGAGCTCAGGTTTTGCTAATGTGTTAGTTTGACTAATACATTAAACATGCTTGACTCAGTCAAAATCAACTCAACATTAAACAGGCCATGCAATCACATGAACAATTTGATAATCAACTCGATCTGGACACTAGTCTTATCCCATTCATTTTGATTCCTTCATATTCAATTCTTTGATTCCTTGTTTTCTTTCATCTCTTACAGTCGTCCTGATTTGCTGATTCCATATTGGGTATAAATTCATTCTTCCCATACCCATGTTCTTTTAATTTCATTGCAAGCAATCTCTTATTTTCTGCTTGCCACGTTGATTTCTTCTTATTTCAGCTCGTGTGTTATTCATTGTTTTCCGTGCCTTTCATTCATCTTCATTTGTTGACTCATTTTGAGTATCATGCTAGTTATTCCTTCCCTGCCATATTCTTTTCAAATTCTGCTTGTGTGCCTTCGTTCTTCTTCCTTCATATTCAATTCTTTGATTTCTTATTTTCTTTCATCCCTTGTAGTCGTCCTCCTTTGCTGACTCTTTATTGAGTATACAATTCATTCTTCTCCTGCCTATATTTTCTTTATATTTTATTTTCCGAATATTTGTATATTTCGATTATTATTTGTTATATTTTGGATCTTTTATAAAAAAAATTTCTAAAAAGATAATTTTGTTATTTCGAATAACTGTGTGTTTTAATATTACAATTTCAAAACGTAACTTCGTACTTAAATTGAGCAATCAATATCTAAGTACGTGTGGGAGATGGCATCATCTCGTTCATCATTTTGTTGCAACTGGATGTTGAGATGGCAAACATGCAGCTAGACGTCAATGGAGGAAAATTGCAACTGGATATCGGGGAGGCAAAATGTGCAACCGAATATCCAGATGGCAACCTGCAACCTGATGTCGTGGCGGCAAACCTGCAACTTGATGTCGATAAGGCAAGTCTACAGATGAATATAAATGAGGCGAACCCACATCAAAGAATTTCTACTAATATTATTATTGTTTTCCTTATTATTATTATTACTATTATTATTATTATTATTATTATTATTATTATTATTATTATTATTTGATGTGGCCAAAAACAGGGGTTCAATCGAGACCGTCCAAATGGGGCACGAATCCTACAGCTCAGGGGCAAGATGGTAATTTCACATAACAAACAGATCCATCTCAACTGGGCACGGGTCCCAACCCGCTGCACGCCCGGTCCAGCAAGATACAATCAAGGTCCCTGATTAGATCTAAATCAACGGCCATGATTCACATCTATCTTTTCACTGGGGATTAGGGATTAAATTCCTTAACTGATTACAGGGAATATCCCTTATCAGATTACATGCCTTATCTGACTACGGGGAATATTCCTTATCTAATCACGGGGATTACATTCCTAAAACCAGTCCCTAAGACGCCTATAAATACCCCTCACCCATCTCCATTAAGAGGTAATCAATCTTTCTCTAGTTAAACGCTCTTTCATAATCAATTCTGGTTACTGACTTGAGCGTCGGAGGGTGCATCGTCGGGAACAACCCCGGTGTCTCGCACTTTTTGCAGGTGCACGGTGGGAGCAACGATCAGAGTTCGACGGAACAGGTATACAGGTTCTCCTATTCAGTTTCCCCAAGAACTCACAAATTCATCTGTTTGCCCCCACACCGAATTTAGCGGCAACAGATTGGCGCCGTCTGTGGGAAACTAACGAATAGCGACCTTTCCTCCTTCCGGTGAACAGGTTTTCTCCTGCCATGCCGCCTCGCAAAGTTAGATCTAGGGGCTCCAACCGAGCGCCCAACCCTGACCAGCAAGAAGTCCTTCCTGATCCCGCTCAGCAACAAGGGCAACTCCCTCCTACCGTGGAAGAGCCGCTCCAACGGAACCCTCCACATCCTGATCTGAAGGGGCCTAACCCCCAGAAACAGCCTCTTCACCAAGAGAACATCCCCATCCACACCGCCTCCAGTGCCTCCATGGCCTCCCATCATCCCCGAGCCTCTGGTCGCCGCAATACCCCTCCCAAAAGCCCGGAAGATGACGACCTTCGTCGCCATCTGGATGAAAAGCGGGCTCGGGGGGAAGCCTCCCGCCAGCGAGAGCAATCCCCCCAACACCGAGAGCGTAGGAGGTCCCCCGTCCGAAGAGGGAGAAAGGACTCCCCCGATCACTACCGAAGGAGGCACTCTCCAGCGGGTCGGCAGCAGCCCAGGAACAATGAGGCACCCATCACCCGTGCCGAGTTCCAACAACTCCAAGCAATGGTACAACAGGCCCTCAACCTCCGTCAGAACCCCAATGAGCAGAGGGCCCCATCCCCTCCTCCGGTCCGGAGCCCTCGCCAACGGTCCCCTTCTCCTCGACCCGCTCCAACCAATTCCAGACGCACCCCGTGTCCTCGTCGTTCTCGAAGCTACCATCGCCGCAGCCCTCGCTCCCCCTCATACGAAGACGAGTCCCGTGGCTCGGCAGATCACCGTCGGAGAGATGACACCATGAACTGCCGTCTGAACGAGGTGGAAAAACTCTTGGGACAGATAAACCGAGAAGAAGAGCTTAGGGGGAGGACCCTACGTCCTAGCCGACCCCCGTTCTCCCGGACCATAGTAGTGCTCATGTTCCCTTCGGTTTCAAACCTCCCCAGTTCGAGAACTACACTGGGGAGACCGATCCAGTTGACCACATCGAAAGCTTTAAGACCTTGATGCTCCTCCATCAAGCTTCCGATGCCCTCCTCTGCAAAACATTCCCTGCAACTCTGAAAGGCCCAGCTCGAGAATGGTACTCTCGTCTTGCCCCGGCGTCGATATTCTCCTTCGAACAGTTCGAAACCCTGTTCATCACCCATTTCGTCAGCAGCCGAAGGGCCGAGAAGACCAGCATCTCCCTATTGCACCTCCGTCAGCAGAAGGGGGAGAAATTGAGGGACTACGTGAAGAGGTTCACAGCCGAGGCCAGAACCATCGCATCCCTCGACCAATCCGTTGCTACCGCGGCGTTCCAATCCAATATCCTTAATTCCAACCTCCGCTCCTCCCTCGCCAAGAAACCGCCACATGACTTTTCTGACCTCCTCCTCCGCACTGAAAAGTACATCCGAGCTGAAGAGGCCGAGGAACCGCCCAACTGGGAAGCAACTGCCTCCGGGTCTAAGAGGAAGGGAACGGAAGAAGAAGGGGCGAAGAAATTCCAGAAGGATAATACTGGCCAGCACCGACCTCCTAGATTTGAGAAGTTCACTCCCCTCACCACAAACATCTCCGCCATTTTCATGGAAGTCGAAAAAGAAGGGGTCCTACCTCCAGCTCCAAAGATGAACACCCCAGCTAAAAGAAGGGATAGAGAGAAATGGTGCCGCTATCACCGGGACCATGGGCACGACACTAACGATTGCCGAGCGCTAAGAAACGAGATCGAGGCCCTTATCCAGAGGGGGCAGTTGGCAAAATTCGTGAGAAAGGACCAAGGCGAGCTTCCCCCCCAGCCTCGGGGAGCTAACAAACGACCAGAGCGAGAAGAGACTACAGAGTTTGAGGAAGAACGAGTTCTCCACCTCATCCACGGAGGTCCAATGGGGGGCTCCTCGAACTCTTCTCGGAAAGCTTTTATTAGAGAAGTGAACTCTGTCCGAGCCACCCCTCCCCCCAAAGGACTCGGAGTGCCCGTCACCTTCTCTGACGAAGACCTCGAGGGCGTCCGCACCCCTCATTGTGACGCACTCGTCATCAACCTTCACATGGCCAATTTCAAAGTCGAAAGAATCCTAGTAGATAACAGCTCCTCCGTAAACATCCTATTCCTCGATGCTTTTAAAGGGCTGAAGCTCTCTCGAGACAGACTCAAGCCCGCCGGGTATACGCTCCATGGGTTCACGGGAGTGCCGGTGACGATCGAAGGGGTGATTACCCTCGATGTCACAGCAGGCAAAACTCCTACTACCCGCACGGAGTCAATGGATTTCATGGTCGTAGATGTCCCAGCGGCCTACAACGTCATTTTGGGTCGGCCCGGCCTAGCCGCCCTTGAGGCCGTCCCTTCTGCCTATCATCTCAAAATGAAATTCCCCACTCGGGCCGGGGTGGGAGAGGTAAGGGGCAATCAGGAGCAAGCCCGCAAGTGTTATATGACTTCCACCCTCGGACCCGTCCTCTCCTTAGAAACACTCGAGATCCCCCAGGATGCTGCTCGGCCGACTTCCGAGCCGGTAGACGAGTTGGAAGAGGTGCTCTTCTCGGAGCAGGAGCCGACCCGCAGGTTCTTCGTCAGCAAGACCCTCCCATCCGCACTATACGCGGATATTGTAAGATGCATCCGAGCCAACCAAGACCTCTTCGCATGGACAGCTGCAGACATGCCCGGTATCTCCGAAGAACTCTTGGTCCACCGCCTCAGTGTTGATCCGGGGTCCAAACCGGTCCAGCAGAATAGGCGCAAGTTTGCTCCCGAGCGTCAGCTCGCTATCAAAGAAGAGGTGGACAAATTGCTGAAGGCCCGGTTCATACAGGAAGTAAATTATCCTGAGTGGTTGTCAAACGTAGTGATGGTGAAAAAGTCCAACGGTACATGGAGAATCTGTATTGATTTCACTGACCTCAACAAGGCCTGCCCTAAAGACCCCTTCCCTCTGCCGAGCATCGACACTCTGATTGACGCAACCTCGGGACATGAGCTCCTCAGCTTCATGGACGCTTTCTCGGGTTACAATCAGATAAGGATGTTTCCCCCGGATATTCCGAAGACATCTTTTGTGACCGACCAAGGGCTCTACTGCTACAGAGTCATGCCGTTCGGCCTAAAGAACGCAGGGGCAACATACCAGCGCCTCGTCAACAAGGTATTCCAGGCCCAGATTGGCCGAAACATGGAAGTGTATGTGGATGACATGCTTGTGAAAAGCATCCGAGGCATTGATCACGTGGTCGACCTCCAAGAAGCATTTGATGTTTTGAGAAAGCACAATATGAGACTCAACCCGAACAAGTGTGCGTTCGGCGTCTCATCGGGCAAGTTCCTCGGCTTTATGGTTAGCCAACGAGGGATAGAGGCGAATCCGGAGAAGATCAGGGCCATACTGGACATGGCCCCGCCTAGAAACATCAAAGAAGTTCAAAGGTTGACTGGTCGCCTAGCCGCCATAGGGCGCTTTCTGTCGAAGTCCGGGGAGAAGTGCCTCCCGTTCTTCAAAGCCCTCAGGGGGGCAAAGGGATTCGAGTGGGGGCAGCAACAACAAGATTCCTTCGACCAGTTAAAGGCTTACCTCGTCAATCCACCTCTCCTCAGCAAGCCCATACCAGGCGAACCACTCTACCTCTACTTGGCAGCCTCGGAACAGACGCTAAGCGCGGTCTTAGTCAGGGAAGAAGAAAGAACTCAGAAGCCCATTTACTACGTCAGCAAAGTGCTCCGGGACGCCGAGCTCCGGTACCCGAAAATTGAGAAGATAGCCTACGCCCTGGTAATGGCCGCCAGAAAGCTTCGGCCATACTTCCAGTCTCATTCGATGGTCGTTCTTACCGACCAGCCGTTGAAACAGATCCTTCACAAGCCAGAGACTTCCGGCCGCCTCATGAAGTGGTCGATCGAGCTGAGCCAACATGACATTACTTATCAGCCTCGATCCGCAATCAAGGCGCAGGCGCTGGCCGAATTCATAGTGGAAACAACTATCCCCGACTCCGAGCAGACAACGAAGGGACCGCCTATCTGGTCGGTATATGTCGATGGATCCTCTTGCAATGAGGGGAGCGGGGCTGGAGTCATCCTTGCGGGCCCAGACGACTTTCTCCTTCAATATTCCCTCCGGATAAACTTTAAAGCCTCGAATAACAAGGCCGAATACGAGGCGCTCATAGCCGGCCTCGGGATGGCCCGAAACGCAGGGGCGCGACGCCTGCAGATCTTCAGCGACTCTCAGTTGGTCGTCAACCAGGTCCTCGGCGAATATGAAGCCCGCGATGACAGGATGGTAAAGTACTTGGCTAAAGTGAAGAGCCTCATGGCGCTCTTCGAGGAGGCCCTCATCCGAAGAATCCCCAGAGAGGAAAATGCCCAGGCCGACGCCCTGTCCAAATTAGCTTCCTCATCCCTGCAAGGCCTCGAACAAATTGTTCTGATAGAAGTCCTCCTCAAGCCAAGCATAGAGGACGAGGCTTTCAACTCCGTCGGAACACTGCCATTCCCCCTCGAAGATAATTGGATGAAGCCCCTCGTCGAGTTTTTAAGAGACGGACTCCTCCCAAGGGATCCGAAGGAAGCCCGAAAGATAAGGACCCGAGCCGAGCGTTACATACTGGTCGAAGGCATTCTGTATAAGCGCTCCTTCACACAGGTGGATGGTCGACCCTACCTAAGATGCCTCTCCCCCGGACAAGCCGATTACGCCCTGCAAGAGCTCCATGAGGGCATCGGCGGAGCCCACTCCGGCTCCAGAGCCTTGGCACGCAAAGTGTTAAACTACGGGTATTACTGGCCCACTCTCCTACGTGATGCCGAACGACACGTTCGGCAATGCACCTCCTGCCAGAAATACTCCGACATCCGACGCCTTCCACAAGCACCACTCTCCTCCCTATCGAGTCCGATCCCCTTTGCAATGTGGGGGATGGATTTACTTGGGCCATTTCCACCGGCCCCCGGACAATTGAAGTTCCTAGTCGTGGCAGTCGACTATTTCTCGAAATGGATAGAGGCCGAGCCCCTGGCTACAATTACCGAGCATAGAGTCGTCCAATTCTTCTGGAAAAATGTAATCTGCCGGTTCGGTGTTCCCCGAGTCGTAGTTACAGATAACGGTACGCAGTTCGCTGGAGCTGCCTTCCGAGCCTTATGTGAAGACCTGGCCATACAGCACCGCTTCTCCTCTGTCTCTCATCCCCAGTCAAATGGTCAAGCCGAGAATGCCAACCGACAGATCCTCTCCGGCATCAAGAAGAGACTCGACAAGTGCTCCAAGGGATTGTGGGTCGATCAACTGCCCAATGTGTTGTGGAACTACCGAACCACGAAGCGGACCCCGACAGGCGAGAGTCCGTTCAATCTCACCTATGGGTCCGAGGCCCTCATCCCACTAGAAGTTGGGATACCCTCTCCTCGCCTGGTAGCCTTTGAAGAAGAACATAATGCCAGGGAGCTCAGAACGAGCCTGGACTTGATAGACGAAATCCGGGAAAGGGCAGCCATACGGCAGCAAAGTTATCGAAGAAGAATCGAACTCGCCTACAACAAACGGGTCCGCCCAACCGACCTGAAAGAAGGGGATCTGGTTCTCCGAAAACTGGCCATTTCGTTCCCCGGACAGAAGAGCAAACTGGCCCCAAATTGGGAGGGACCGTACAAAGTATCCAAAGTGATCCGCCCCGGTGCATACAAGCTAGAAGACCTTGAGGGTAGAGAAATTCCCAGGACTTGGAATGCCGACCATCTTTTGAAATACCAAGAGAAGGCAACCCCGCCTATCTAAGTAACTCGAGATGTCGGTCCACCACTCCTGCTACTAGTAATTTTTCCTTTGTTCTTTTTTCATTGTAATAACGGCTAGCAACTTTAGAAGCAGCCGACCATTAGATATTAATAAATAAAGTTTTTTACATTATCGCGTACTTCCGCCTCTAATTCCCTTACCACACAATGGTTCGGAGTCCAGCACTCGGCTCGACTCTTCCTCCTCGGCTCGTCTTCAGACGGGCCGGGGGCAGATCGCCGTTCGAAATTGCTCCTGCAGCCATTGAATGGATCGGAGTCCAACACTTGGCTCGATTTTGCTTCGCAAGTCCGCTACTAAGCGGACTAGAAGTAGCTCGCCATTCGAAACTGCTCCTGCATCTCTTAAACTAATCACACAATGGTTCGGAGTCCAGCACTCGGCTCGACTCTTCCTACTCGGCTCGTCTTCAGACGGGCCGGGGGCAGATCGCCGTTCGAAATTGCTCCTGCAGCCGTTGAATGGATCGGAGTCCAACTCTTGGCTCGATTCTGCTTCGCAAGTCCGCTACTAAGCGGACTAGGAGTAGCTCGCCATTCGAAACTGCTCCTGCATCTCTTAAACTAATCACACAATGGTTCGGAGTCCAGCACTCGGCTCGACTCTTCCTACTCGGCTCGTCTTCAGACGGGCCGGGGGCAGATCGCCGTTCGAAATTGCTCCTGCAGCCGTTGAATGGATCGGAGTCCAACTCTTGGCTCGATTCTGCTTCGCAAGTCCGCTCCTAAGCGGACTAGAAGTAGCTCGCCATTCGAAACTGCTCCTGCATCTCTTAAAATAACTTTACGATGGTTGGGAATTCGTCTCGACCATAAATCGTGCCGAACTAACGAGGTACCGACCCTCGTTTTTGGCAAAAAACCATCCCGAAGGCAACTCGCCGTTAGATCCTCTCAAATTGTGTGCCAGAGCGTGATGAGTGGATCCAGTTGTGCCACGTGCCCACAAAACGACAAGATAACATTTTCTTGGGACTTGGGCCTGCCTCTGGATTCGTGCCACCATTCAACGGCTATGAACACCCCACGTCGATCGGCACCAAAAGCCGAGCAACGGAATCAGAGCTGCGACAAAAGACTCGAAAAACAGCCAGTAGAGGACACTTCGGATAAATCAACCCCAATTTTATTAATAACTTGGACGAGATTACAAAAAGATTACAACAACGAGTTCAGCGAAAATATCAGAAGGCATGACCCGCTCAATTCCTCCGAGGTAGGGGGACACTCCGGTTCAACGACACTTTGGGTCGGCGCTTCTTGGCCTCCGAGCTCGTCTCCAGGCCGACGAACTGGGACGCCCCCTCACCGCTGATCCTCACAGTCGCCCCGACCGAAGCACCGCTTGAAGACACCGCCACACCGCTTTGTGCGTCGGCAGCTGACCTACCTATGATAGGAGTCCGGGTCGCCGCTTGATAGAACGTGATCCCTCGCTCAATCTCTTCGCGAGTACACGAGGTGCTCCGGACGTTAGCCCTCACCGGCTGAGGCTTGAGCCGAGCAACCTCCTCCTCCAGTTCGACGATCCGGTCCTTCAGCGCCTCGTCCCTCACGACAATTTTGAATCGAGGAAGCTTCGCCGAACCGGGGTACTCGGCGCTGTCGGATATGACACGGCGCAGATGGGTTACCTCGATACTCTTGTCGACTGTCACCCTTTGCAAATGCTCGACCTTCTTCACGAGCTCATCTCGTTCGGCCAAAACCGAAGCCAATTCTTCCTCCTTATCGAATAGCTCGGCTTCGGCTATCCGCAAGTGGTACATTTCGGCCAACAGCTCTCCGTTCTTCTTCTCCACATCGTACAGTGTCCTCCTCGTCAGTTCTATCTCGCCCTCGAGGCGTTCCACGAGAGATAAATGAAACAGCTCTACTTGCCGCCGAGCCATCGCCGTGACGGGGGCCTATCCTACGACCGAACCAAACACTTAGACAAAATTCCAAAGACAAAACGTTCTTTCATTCATCAAGAAGCGGTGGCCAGTCCGCAAAAGGCGTTACAAAGTTCGGAAGAGAAAGCAAAACAAAAACTACAAAAAGTTTAACGAAAGAATCAAGGGCCCACCTGCGTCTCCGCTCCGACCCCGGACGCATCGACGGACGGCCCCTCGATCTCTCCCTTAGCCGGTTCGTCCTCTCCCCCCCCGTCTTCACCTTCGGCCTCGTCCTCATCATCTCCCTCCTTATCGTCTACGGGCGACTCGGGCCACAGTCGATAGCCAACTCACTCGAAGCCGGGGACGCGAGCCTGAACGTGGTCCAGGGCCGTCTGATAGGATTGCTCCATGTTCTCAGCCATATGTTTCTTCGCCTCAGCCTCGACCTCGGCTTCAACCTCTGCCCTGATCCTCGCGGCCTGCGCTTCCCTCTCCGCCTTCTCGTCGGCCAAGGACTTCACCGCCTTAGCAAGCTCTTCGGCGGCCTTGGCGGCTTTGGCGGACTCCGCTGCAAGGCTCTCCTTTGCTTTCTTCAGGTCGGCAGTGAGGTCGGCCACCCGAACGTCCAGAGCCTCGGCTCGCCTCTGCTCGGCCTCGAGCTCCTTGACCGCCCTGACCTTCGCCAGCCTGTCTTTCTCGCTAGCGGACTTCAGCTCCTTCTCCTGCTCGGCGAACGCCTCGATGAGATGGCCGAAGTGAACGGTGGCCTACGAAGACAACGATAAGTACGAAGTACAAACCGACTAACAAACTTGAAGAAATTTGCGAACACTTACCGAAACAAGCCCCCGGGCGACTTCATAAGTGTCGTCGCCGACCCTTCCTGCTTTCAGCGCGGCCTTATCCTTCGGGGTCGCCAAGTGCTTGACGACCTGCATTGACATCTGCGAGTTGCCGAGGAAACCATCATGATTCTTCACCCGCCAGTTCGGCACAAACAACTGCTTGTGCTGCTCGGTCAGGATTTCCTCGGCGTCCTTAGTCAACGGGGGAAACTCGAGCGCCAGCGCCGCATTGACATCAAAGACACCCTCGTTCGCAGACGGGGCGACAGGGGCCGAGGTCCCCTCCACCACCACAACCTCCGAAGGCACCTCGGTAGCCGGGGGAGGCAGAGTAACGTTAGTAGCGACCGCGGGCTGCGCACCCGAAGACGCACCCTCGGCCGCCCTCTTCCTCTTTTTGGTCCCGGTCAGCTTGGACCTATCGGCCATCATAGCTTTAAAGTCAATCTTCATCGACTCTGCATCAACGAAAAAAGAAAACGAATCAAGACAGACGAATTGAAGACTTAGAAAAAAAAATGAATGAGATGTCAAGAGCGTACTCGGGTCGATGGGGCTTAGTCCGGACCCGAACAACACCTCTTCGGTCAACTCCCTCCAACTCAGTACCGGAAGGGCCGTGATCCTCCTCGCTACATCCTCCTCGGCCTCAGATAGTGCGGGGTCGCTTCGCGCAAATTTCGGCACCTCCACCTTCCACCGGGACGGAATATGCCGAATCACTTCACCCCTTATGATGAAATACTTCTCCCTCCAACCCTTAAGTGAGTCGGGATTCTCTACAATCTTAACGCCTCTCCTCGGCCCCAAGTAGTACCGGTACTCCGTCTGGTGTTGCCGTTTATCCGATACAGGCCCCGGAAAACCGATAAGTCCGGTGCTACCTCGGCTCGGTGGCACTGAAGCAAGAATGCGTTCACATGACGCCAAGTGTTCGGACTGAATTGAGTAGGGGCGAGACAATACCAGCCGAGGATCTGGAGTATGAAAGGGTGCAGCGGGAAACGCAGTCCCGCGTTCAAGGAGTCGACGTCAAACATGCACATGTCCGACGACGGCAACTTAGAGTTTGCTCGCATCCCGGGGCCAGCGACCATCAGCTTGTACTCCGACGGGATAGCGAAGGCCTTCCTGATCCGAAGAAGATCCTTCTCAGACAACGACGAAGTGAGCTCGTCGGCTTCGGAGTGAAGGAACGGGCTAGGCTCCTCGACGATCTTCGACTTTCCGTAGATCGCTTTCTCCAGAAGATCGCCCTCGTACTGCCTGACACCCGAATGCCCGGACAGGACCGAAGGATATTGTCCCATCTCGGGGGCTCGCTTCGGGTTCTCCACAATCACCCCCACTATGGGGGGCGAAGTCTCCCCCGTCCTCCTCTTCTTCCCGACCCTCGACTCGGCAACCAACGGTTCGGCCAATTGTTTCCCCTTTCTTCGAGCTTCTGCCCTATTCCTCTCCCCGGCGCTATCATCGCCCGAGGACGAGGTACCACTCCCCGAGCTAACCCTTGACATCTCTTGAAAAAGCAAAGGCAAAAGCAAACTAACCTTTGAAGTGACGTTCATGGTCGGAAAATGCTCGCCGGAAATCGCCTGGCCCACGCGACAGCTAACGTCAACACCGTGGAGCAAGAGCGCCGCTAGCAGAAGACTTAGAGAAGAAAAGTAAAATCGTGGAGTGAAAAGTGAGAAATGAGCTCAGGGGTGAAGAAATGGTAACTTATAACCCCAAGTGGTAACGGGCCTCCTTGGGAATCCCAAAGGCCCACTAAGAAGCCAAAACGCCCAGCGAGAAGAGGGCGACGGTACGAGAGATGGAGGAACTCCTCAAAAACACAAGTAACGACTCGGCCACCGGTCTAACGAGCCGAGCTATCGAACGAAAGGCTCAGTAACCGAGCTACCGAGTTGACCCAAAAACACTCAACTCGTTCCCCGGGAAACGGCGCGGAGGAATGCAAACCGAGGCGACGAGATACCGACCCTCGTTTTTGGCAAAAAATCCTCCCGAGGCAAAGTCGCCGTCGGATCTCTCCGAAATTCGCGTCAGAATTTGATGGACGGTTCAGATTGCGCCACGCCCACAAAACGACAAGATAGCGTTTTTTCGTGATCTGAACCCCATCCTCGTGATGCGTGCCAAGATGAACGGCCCAGATCCGTCCACGCAGACCTTCCGAACTGCCTGCCATCGGCTTGGTCGGCCGAGCTACCGAACAGCTCAGCCGAGCAACCGAGGTACTTAACACGGAGTGACGGAACCCTCAAAAGCACAAGCAGCGACTCGGGGACCGGTCTAACGAGCCGAGCTATCGAACGAAAGGCTCAGTAACCGAGCTACCGAGTTGACCCAAAAACACTCAACTCGTTCCCCGGGAAACGGCGCGGAGGGATGCGAATCGAGGTACCGACCCTTCAAACCAGGTGGCCGACCCCTCGAGCCGCGGCGCTATACCTCCGAGCCGGGACGCTGGGGTACCGACCCTCGTTTTTGGCAAAAAAACGCTCCGACCCTTATGAGCCGTTAGATCTTGTAGAAAAGCGCGCTCGTCATGATGGACGACCCAGATCTTGCCACGTCCACATAACGACAAGATAGCGTTTTATGGGGATCCACGCTAGGGGATGGACGGCCTAGATGATGCCACGTACCTCGGATTCTCCGAACCGAGGTACCGACCCTTCAAACCAAGTCGCCGACCCCTCGAGCCGCGGCGCTATACCTCCGAGCCGGGACGCTGGGGTACCGACCCTCGTTTTTGGCAAAAAAACGCTCCGACCCTTATGAGCCGTTAGATCTTGTAGAAAAGCGCGCTCGTCATGATGGACGACCCAGATCTTGCCACGTCCACAAAACGACAAGATAGCGTTTTATGGGGATCCACGCTGGGGATGGACGGCCTAGATGATGCCACGTACCTCGGATTCTCCGAACCGAGGTACCGACCCTTCAAACCAAGTCGCCGACCCCTCGAGCCGCGGCGCTATACCTCCGAGCCGGGACGCTGGGGTACCGACCCTCGTTTTTGGCAAAAAAATGCTCCGACCCTTATGAGCCGTTAGATCTTGTAGAAAAGCGCGCTCGTCATGATGGACGACCCAGATCTTGCCACGTCCACAAAACGACAAGATAGCGTTTTATGGGGATCCACGCTGGGGATGGACGGCCTAGATGATGCCACGTACCCCGGATTCTCCGAACCGAGGTACCGACCCTTCAAACCAAGACGCCGACCCCTCGAGCCGCGGCGCTACACCTCCGAGCCGGGACGCTGGGGTACCGACCCTCGTTTTTGACAAAAAAACGCGCCGACCCCTTGAGCCGCGGCGCCACGCCTCCGAGACGAGGTGACGGAGTGCCGACCCTCGTTTTTGGGAAAAAATCCTTCCGAGGAACAGGGATCGTCGGATCGTTCCGAAACTCGCGCCCCGCCTTGATCGAAGGCCCAGATGACGCCATGCCATAAATGGGTATTAAAAATTGATTTTTATTTATTTAAATCGTTTTACTTATTTAGAAAATTGCGAAAAATCGCTAAAAATTCGGGAAAATTAGCTAAAAATTCCAGGAAATAATTAAAAATTCGGGGGATATTTCTAAGCCACCGAACGAGCAATTATCGCCTAGAATATACGGTTAAAACCCCCGAACAATTAGCCAATACATCGCAAAATTAAATAAATAATCCGGAAAAATAGATAAAAACTCGATACATCTTTGGAGCATCGTAGGGCACCAAAAAAGGAGGAACTAACCTACCCCCGCACTCCAGGACTCAAAAATCACCCATTCAGACTACGATACAGCTCCACTGACCACTGAGTTAGTCAAACTACTCCTCAAAGACTGATCACCCTCAGCCTTTAGGAGTGGGGGGCTCGTGATGTGGCCAAAAACAGGGGTTCAATCGAGACCGTCCAAATGGGGCACGAATCCTACAGCTCAGGGGCAAGATGGTAATTTCACATAACGAACAGATCCATCTCAACTGGGCACAGGTCCCAACCCGCTGCACGCCCGGTCCAGCAAGATACAATCAAGGTCCCTGATTAGATCTAAATCGACGGCCATGATTCACATCTATCTTTTCACTGGGGATTAGGGATTAAATTCCTTAACTGATTACAGGGAATATCCCTTATCAGATTACATGCCTTATCTGACTACAGGGAATATTCCTTATCTAATCATGGGGATTACATTCCTAAAACCAGTCCCTAAGATGCCTATAAATACCCCTCACCCATCTCCATTAAGAGGTAATCAATCTTTCTCTAGTTAAACGCTCTTTCATAATCAATTCTGGTTACTGACTTGAGCGTCGGAGGGTGCGTCGCCGGGAACAACCCCGGTGTCTCGCACTTTTTGCAGGTGCACGGTGGGAGCAACGATCAGAGTTCGACGGAACAGGTATACAGGTTCTCCTATTCAGTTTCCCCAAGAACTCACAAATTCATCTGTTTGCCCCCACACCGAATTTAGCGGCAACATTATTATTATTATTATTATTATTATTATTATTATTATTATTATTATTGTTGTTGTTATTACTATTACTATTATTATTATTATTGTATTATTATTTTTTACTATTTTATTATTGTTGTTAATATTGAATTACTTTCACAAAAATGATGAACCCCAAATTTTATTTTGTCTTGCATTATTATCCTTGCCGGTATTGTTAATATTTTTATTATTATTATTATTATTTTTACCAGTATGATCATGATGATTATTACTGTTATTAATATTTTTATCATTTTTTCTTATTTTATTATTCATATGTGTTGATTTTTGTATTATTAATATTATTTTTGTTAACGCCCATTAGTTTTTACCTAATTATTTAAATCAAAGCCTCATCTAAAGCCCAATTTTATTTTCTTTTGATTGAAGTATTTATTAATATCTCACTCGAGCCCAACCCAAATTCTCTTACCTATATTCTCTTTGATTTTGGTGCCTCATTCTTTTCTTCCTACTCGGATCGCCGCTTGGTGTCACGTGGTCTACAACGACATGTCTGGAGCTTGGAACGTCACCATCATAATGGCGTAGTGGAAGCGTGGTGGGCCCATAACCCACAGGTCCCAGGATCCTATTGTTGCTTCTCCTTCCTTGCATTGTTTGCTATCCCCTATCTCTTGCATTTGTTCTCATCCGTTGACTCATTGCTTGTTTCATCTTTTCCTTGTCCATCCCTTCTTCGATTTCAGCTCTATCTATTTCTCCATCTCTTTGCTTGTTATCTTGCAAGCCTTGTGTTGTTCCTTCTTTATTTTGATACCGGTTACTTCTTTCTTGCATTCCATTTTGCCATCATGCAGCCATTTATTATTTGATTCAATTCTTCCCTGTCTTTTCTCACTCCGATTCCAGTTCTGCCTACTTCTTTATCATATTTGTTATCTTGTGTTATTTCGTTCCTCTTGATACTATCTATTCTCTTCCATGCCTTCCATTTCACCTCATTGTTATCCACTCCTTATTTTTTGGGTGTTGCCACTGTTTTTTCCTTTCTCTTTAATTCTTTGTTTTGTTACCCCCATAAGTTTGTTTTTTTTTGCCCTGTCCTATGTACTGCCTAAGCAAATTTTAAGGACGAAATTTTGTTGTAAGGTGGGTAGGATTTGTAACCCCTATTTTCGTAAATACATATTTTCTGAATATTTTCTGTATTTTAATTATTTATAAATTCGTTATTATTTTAAACTCGACTTGGGCCTTCTATTAAAATCTTTTCGAACAGGAAATTATATTTACTTCGAGTAATAGTATATTCTGACTTTATTATCTATTTTCTAAGTGATTGGCTATTTGTATCTTATTTTATTACTATTTGGATTTTTATAAACTTGTTTATCTCAAATCCTATTTGATATGTATATCAAAATTATTATTATTGTTATTATTATCATTTTTATTATTCTTGTTATCAGTACTATTATTAGTATTTTACAATTAATATTATTACCCTTGATTGTTAATTTAAAAATCTATTTCTATTGTTGAGTGTATTTGTAGTTAGGTCAAATAAATTCCATATTGTAGTACAAAATATATTTTGTTATATAATTCTACATTTTTATAAGTTATTTCATTTTTCCTAATTGATTTAAACCCATTTAATACACAAAATCCAATACCCATTCTCTTATTGGATCCTATACCATCTAAACCCAAACCCATAACCCTATTATATAAATACCCTATTAAAACCTAACCCTAACCCAAAAACCCTAACTACTGTTTTGACCTAAACTATTCAACTGCCAACCCCTTACCCCCCTTCTCATCGTCTCCCACCTCCTTCCTCCCACGCTCTCTCTCAGAACCCATGCAGTGCGCCCCCATTGCCAGCAGCGACCAGTGCCACACCCCTCCCTGTCGCGCCATCTGCAGCGACAGCCTGCAGCATTCCCGTGCGCCTCCAGCAGTCCACCCGTCGCCTCCCCTTCCACCCCGGTGCACCTCCCTCCCTCATCGGCAGTTCCCCTACACTCTCGCCCTCCTGTTGCAACTCACAATGACGCCAGCAAGCCTGACCCTACAGTGCCCCGCTTTCCCCTGGCCTTTGCCGTCGTCTTACCACCGTCCTTCGCGCGCCTCCCGGTGCGTCGCCCTGTACCTCCTGCCCTGCACCACAGCATCGACTCTCCTCCCTACCTCCTCCCGTCAGCTAGCAACAGAGACAACAGAGTCGACAACAGTCAGCCAGTGCACTCCCCATGCCTTTGTCGTTGCTATTGTATTGGGTTGTGATCACTTTGTTTGTGGGCCGCCCGATCTCCTCCCAATTCGATCAGATCATCAGCTCTTGATCACAGCCTTCCGATCCTCCATTTGATCATCACCAAGTCATTGGATCTAGGCCATCCGATCGTTGATCATCGCGATCGTGATCATTGTCTCCATCATCATCAAGATCTTGATCTCAACCGTCGGATCTCTTTTGATCATCGCGATCGTGATCATCATCTTGATCTTGATCTTCGATCTCAGCCGTCCGATCGACTGATCACACTTGATCTCGGTCCTTGATCATCTTGTTCGTCTTCTACTTGGTGAGTTAAATATTTGATCCACTTTTTGTTCTCATTCATCAAATTTTCAATTATGGTATATTTACTCTTTTGGTACCCTTCTAATTCTTATAGATTTTATGTTCGATCTCGGCCGTTGGATTCACTAGATCTTCATCTTGATCACCATCTTGATCATCGAGATCCATGCCCGATTGTTATCATCGTAATCGTTGCTTATCGCCGTGTCGCCGTGTCGTCATGTTGCCATCTCCGTTATTCCTCCGTCGGATTCGTCAGCTACTTCCCTAAGGCAAATATTCTTCTTGTACAAATTACTGCACTAGTACAAGCGTTTAATTGAAAATACTGCAAATAGATCGTAGTTGTGACTCCTCCTTATCTCATCGTTTGTTGATATTAAACTATTTCTCATCGATTCCATATTCTTAAGAGTCACAACCCTTCGTTGATATATTTACAAAACTAGTTGGACCCCTTTTTATCTCCTAGTTACTTGAACATAAACCCCATGACTTGTAGACGTGTGTTGTACCCCTTGACTTGTAGACGTGTGTTGTGTGATGTATTGTGCTGATCTTACATTCTTTTGAGTTGAGAAATACATGTGACTTGCTGATTTGATCTCCAATGCATCCGTATTTGTATCACACACTAATCTAGACTCATAATAGTCATTTATCATGCAACTTGTATAAAAAAGAAATTCACACTTGATGATGTTCTTGTCTTTACTTGCTGTTTCCACCCCAATAAAACCAAAATCTGAACTTGAGTCCTGAATATAAAATGTATCCCTAAGTGTGTAGTTGCTAATAACATCCAGAATTTTTGAATTTTGAGTTACGGTATAGGAGATATCACAGTTTTACTGCTGCTGTGTCGGTAGTCGCAGATTCACAAAAACTACTGCATCTCTTTAGTTTACAATTATTTTAACTATGCTACCAGTAAGTAAATGACTTGAAATTTGTCATGTTGTTACTAGACACCCTAGAGAACATTCCATAGTTTTCTCAGAATTAATTAATGATGTTTCAACACTGTTTCATATGTACAAACTCGGTTTTATAAATTCTAGCTGAACACAAATACTATATAGTTTGCTATTTTGACACATGTTGGCACAACTTTTATGTACCTTAATTATATGCATTGGAACCAGGTAGGAGTCTAGTTTCTATACCTTCTGAAGAATCCACATTTTCTATCTCGTAGCAACGGGAATTGCAGTTTTGGTTCAGTAATGTCATGCTGTCCAGATTTAGAATTTTCGTTGTTCCTGATATTTTGATTTGTTTTGACCCTCGAACATGTATCCTACTTATCCTAGACTTATTCCATGTTCTTGATTATGTTTACTTGACTTTTTTTGCACACTTTTATGCTTGCTTGATGATAATAATAAATAACAAACCAGGTTTAAGGGAAAGACTATAGTAGCGGACAATATAGGTAAATGTACTCGGAAGGGAGCCCGTGTTTTCCATGATTTTACGTTAAATGGAACTAAGTGCCACGTCATGGGTGACGGGGGCCACCTCTAGAATCTGCGGGGGCAATCTCTAGAAACAATTAAATGATTACATGATATGTATTTGCTATCGGATGGAACTAAGTGCCACGTAGAACTAAGTGTCACGTCAAGGGTTGACGGGGCCACCTCTAGAGCCTACGGGGGCCACCTCTAGAGCCCATGGTTTGATCACATGCTCGTATTTCCTACATGTCCTGAGTACACCGCCCTATAAAATCCACCACTAGGCCTAAACGAAATTACATTGACTGTAGCAACCATGTGATAAAAGGATGGCACATGAAGTGCTACCTAGATAGTAATAACTAGAAGACTTGACACATGATAATTGAACATGATACATGTTTACTTGATACTTGATGACATGATACATGAGACTTGATACTTGAGCATAATACTTGACACTTGTTACTTGATACTTGTACTTGACAACTTGACAAATTAGACTTGTTACTTGTCACTCGAAACTTGTAGTGATACTTGTTACTTGATGCTTAATACCATTACATGTTCACTTGCCATTTATTCTACTGCTAGTATTTGTTACCCAATCTTGTCACTTGAGTTGTCTTTCTTGCTAACTAGTTCTTGAATCCCCACTACTCGTTGTATCCCTATTACATTCTTAATTCCAAATCTTGTTCCAGGTTGCTTGTACTTGTTTTACTATTTGCGGCCCTAACTTACACTAAGGGCATTTATCTTGTTTTTCCTATTTTTTTCTCCTTTTTATATTTATATATACAGACTTTGGAGATGAATTGCCTGCTGGAGTTGGTGAGCAGACATTCTAGGCTTCGCTTGGAGCAAGGACTTGCGTAAAATATTTGTTTTCTTTGAGTTATTTATTTCTTTTGCTACATGAACCTTGTAACGGGCTATAGTCCTGAGTTTTATTTTTTGTTCCAGATTTGAAAACCATTGAGATATTATTATTTGTTTCAATTGTTTTCTGTTGCTTAATAAATTATTCATGCATGCATGGTTGTGTACATTTTGTTATATTCTTTTTATGATGCTGAGTCGATCCTACTGCGCATGAATGATGAAAATCATTCGCTGGGCTTTGTCACACGCTCGTATTCCGTGTTTTTGGGAAGCGGGGCATGGCAAGGTTTTTAGTGGTATCAGAGCTCAGATTTTGCTAATGTGTTAGTTTGACTAATACATTAAACATGCTTGACTCAGTCAGAATCAACTCAACATTAAACAGGCCATGCAATCACATGAACAATTTGATAATCAACTCGATCTGGACACTAGTCTTATCCCATTCATTTTGATTCCTTCATATTCAATTCTTTGATTCCTTGTTTTCTTTCATCTCTTACAGTCGTCCTGATTTGCTGATTCCATATTGGGTATAAATTCATTCTTCCCATACCCATGTTCTTTTAATTTCATTGCAAGCAATCTCTTATTTTCTGCTTGCCACGTTGATTTCTTCTTATTTCAGCTCGTGTGTTATTCATTGTTTTCCGTGCCTTTCATTCATCTTCATTTGTTGACTCATTTTGAGTATCATGCTAGTTATTCCTTCCCTGCCATATTCTTTTCAAATTCTGCTTGTGTGCCTTCGTTCTTCTTCCTTCATATTCAATTGTTTGATTTCTTATTTTCTTTCATCCCTTGTAGTCGTCCTCCTTTGCTGACTCTTTATTGAGTATACAATTCATTCTTCTCCTGCCTATATTTTCTTTATATTTTATTTTCCGAATATTTGTATATTTCGATTATTATTTGTTATATTTTGGATCTTTTATAAAAAAAATTTCTAAAAAGATAATTTTGTTATTTCGAATAACTGTGTGTTTTAATATTACAAATTTCAAAACGTAACTTCGTACTTAAATTGAGCAATCAATATCTAAGTACGTGTGGGAGATGGCATCATCTCGTTCATCATTTTGTTGTAACTGGATTTTGAGATGGCAAACATGCAGCTAGACGTCAATGGAGGAAAATTGCAACTGGATATCGGGGCGGCAAAATGTGCAACCGAATATCCAGATGGCAACCTGCAACCTGATGTCGTGGCGGCAAACCTGTAACTTGATGTCGATAAGGCAAGTCTACAGATGAATATAAATGAGGCGAACCCACATCAAAGAATTTCTACTATTATTATTATTGTTTTCCTTATTATTATTATTATTATTATTATTACTATTATTATTATTATTATTATTATTATTATTATTATTATTATTATTATTATTATTATTATTATTATTATTATTATTATTATTATTATTATTATTATTGTTGTCGTTGTTGTTGTTGTTATTACTATTACTATTATTATTATTATTGTATTATTATTTTTTACTATTTTATTATTGTTGTTAATATTGAATTACTTTCACAAAAATGATGAACCCCAAATTTTATTTTGTCTTGCATTATTATCCTTGCCGGTATTGTTAATATTTTTATTATTATTATTATTATTTTTACCAGTATGATCATGATGATTATTACTGTTATTAATATTTTTATCATTTTTTCTTATTTTATTATTCATATGTGTTGATTTTTGTATTATTAATATTATTTTTGTTAACGCCCATTAGTTTTTACCTAATTATTTAAATCAAAGCCTCATCTAAAGCCCAATTTTATTTTCTTTTGATTGAAGTATTTATTAATATCTCACTCGAGCCCAACCCAAATTCTCTTACCTATATTCTCTTTGATTTTGGTGCCTCATTCTTTTCTTCCTACTCGGATCGCCGCTTGGTGTCACGTGGTCTACAACGACATGTCTGGAGCTTGGAACGTCACCATCATAATGGCGTAGTGGAAGCGTGGTGGGCCCATAACCCACAGGTCCCAGGATCCTATTGTTGCTTCTCCTTCCTTGCATTGTTTGCTATCCCCTATCTCTTGCATTTGTTCTCATCCGTTGACTCATTGCTTGTTTCATCTTTTCCTTGTCCATCCCTTCTTCGATTTCAGCTCTATCTATTTCTCCATCTCTTTGCTTGTTATCTTGCAAGCCTTGTGTTGTTCCTTCTTTATTTTGATACCGGTTACTTCTTTCTTGCATTCCATTTTGCCATCATGCAGCCATTTATTATTTGATTCAATTCTTCCCTGTCTTTTCTCACTCCGATTCCAGTTCTGCCTACTTCTTTATCATATTTGTTATCTTGTGTTATTTCGTTCCTCTTGATACTATCTATTCTCTTCCATGCCTTCCATTTCACCTCATTGTTATCCACTCCTTATTTTTTGGGTGTTGCCACTGTTTTTTCCTTTCTCTTTAATTCTTTGTTTTGTTACCCCCATAAGTTTGTTTTTTTTTGCCCTGTCCTATGTACTGCCTAAGCAAATTTTAAGGACGAAATTTTGTTGTAAGGTGGGTAGGATTTGTAACCCCTATTTTCGTAAATACATATTTTCTGAATATTTTCTGTATTTTAATTATTTATAAATTCGTTATTATTTTAAACTCGACTTGGGCCTTCTATTAAAATCTTTTCGAACAGGAAATTATATTTACTTCGAGTAATAGTATATTCTGACTTTATTATCTATTTTCTAAGTGATTGGCTATTTGTATCTTATTTTATTACTATTTGGATTTTTATAAACTTGTTTATCTCAAATCCTATTTGATATGTATATCAAAATTATTATTATTGTTATTATTATCATTTTTATTATTCTTGTTATCAGTACTATTATTAGTATTTTACAATTAATATTATTACCCTTGATTGTTAATTTAAAAATCTATTTCTATTGTTGAGTGTATTTGTAGTTAGGTCAAATAAATTCCATATTGTAGTACAAAATATATTTTGTTATATAATTCTACATTTTTATAAGTTATTTCATTTTTCCTAATTGATTTAAACCCATTTAATACACAAAATCCAATACCCATTCTCTTATTGGATCCTATACCATCTAAACCCAAACCCATAACCCTATTATATAAATACCCTATTAAAACCTAACCCTAACCCAAAAACCCTAACTACTGTTTTGACCTAAACTATTCAACTGCCAACCCCTTACCCCCCTTCTCATCGTCTCCCACCTCCTTCCTCCCACGCTCTCTCTCAGAACCCATGCAGTGCGCCCCCATTGCCAGCAGCGACCAGTGCCACACCCCTCCCTGTCGCGCCATCTGCAGCGACAGCCTGCAGCATTCCCGTGCGCCTCCAGCAGTCCACCCGTCGCCTCCCCTTCCACCCCGGTGCACCTCCCTCCCTCATCGGCAGTTCCCCTACACTCTCGCCCTCCTGTTGCAACTCACAATGACGCCAGCAAGCCTGACCCTACAGTGCCCCGCTTTCCCCTGGCCTTTGCCGTCGTCTTACCACCGTCCTTCGCGCGCCTCCCGGTGCGTCGCCCTGTACCTCCTGCCCTGCACCACAGCATCGACTCTCCTCCCTACCTCCTCCCGTCAGCTAGCAACAGAGACAACAGAGTCGACAACAGTCAGCCAGTGCACTCCCCATGCCTTTGTCGTTGCTATTGTATTGGGTTGTGATCACTTTGTTTGTGGGCCGCCCGATCTCCTCCCAATTCGATCAGATCATCAGCTCTTGATCACAGCCTTCCGATCCTCCATTTGATCATCACCAAGTCATTGGATCTAGGCCATCCGATCGTTGATCATCGCGATCGTGATCATTGTCTCCATCATCATCAAGATCTTGATCTCAACCGTCGGATCTCTTTTGATCATCGCGATCGTGATCATCATCTTGATCTTGATCATCGATCTCAGCCGTCCGATCGACTGATCACACTTGATCTCGGTCCTTGATCATCTTGTTCGTCTTCTACTTGGTGAGTTAAATATTTGATCCACTTTTTGTTCTCATTCATCAAATTTTCAATTATGGTATATTTACTCTTTTGGTACCCTTCTAATTCTTATAGATTTTATGTTCGATCTCGGCCGTTGGATTCACTAGATCTTCATCTTGATCACCATCTTGATCATCGAGATCCATGCCCGATTGTTATCATCGTAATCGTTGCTTATCACCGTGTCGCCGTGTCGTCATGTTGCCATCTCCGTTATTCCTCCGTCGGATTCGTCAGCTACTTCCCTAAGGCAAATATTCTTCTTGTACAAATTACTGCACTAGTACAAGCGTTTAATTGAAAATACTGCAAATAGATCGTAGTTGTGACTCCTCCTTATCTCATCGTTTGTTGATATTAAACTATTTCTCATCGATTCCATATTCTTAAGAGTCACAACCCTTCGTTGATATATTTACAAAACTAGTTGGACCCCTTTTTATCTCCTAGTTACTTGAACATAAACCCCATGACTTGTAGACGTGTGTTGTACCCCTTGACTTGTAGACGTGTGTTGTGTGATGTATTGTGTTGATCTTACATTCTTTTGAGTTGAGAAATACATGTGACTTGCTGATTTGATCTCCAATGCATCCGTATTTGTATCACACACTAATCTAGACTCATAATAGTCATTTATATGCAACTTGTATATAAAAGAAATTCACACTTGCTGCTGTTCTTGTCTTTACTTGCTTTTTCGACCCCAATAAAACTAAAATCTGAACTTGAGTTCTGAATATGAAATGTAGCCCTACGTGTGTAGTTGCCAATAACATCCAGAATTTTTGAATTTCTGGTTACGGTCTATGAGATATCGCAGTTTTACTGCTTCTGTGTCGGTAGTCGCAGATTCACAAAAACTGCTGCACCTTTTAAATTTACAATTATTTAAACTATGCTACCAATAAGTAAATGACTTGAAATTTTGCATGCTATTACTGGACACCCTAGAGAATATTTTCTAGTTTTCTCAGAATTAATTAATGATGTTTTAATAATGTTTCATATGTACAAACTCGGTTTTCTGGCTGAATATAAATGCTGTATAGTTTGTTGTTTTGACACATGTTACTACAATTTTTATGTACCTTAATTATATGCGTTGGAACCGTTCAGGAGTCTAGTTTCTAGACCTTCTGACGGATCCACATTTGCTATCTCGTAGCAACGGGAATCGCAGTTTTGGTGCAGCAACGTCATGCTGTCCAGATTTGGAATTTTCGTTGTTCTTGATACATTGATTTGTTTTGACCCTCGAACATGTATCCTACTTAGCCTAGACTTGTTCCATGTTCTTGACTATATTTAATTGACTTGTTTCGCTCACTTTCATACTTGCTTGATGATAATAACAAATAACAAGCCGGGGTTTAAGGGAAAGACCATAGTAGTGGACAATATAGGTAAGTGTACTCGGAAGGGGGCTCGTGTTTCTCATGATCTTACGTTAAATGGAAATACGTGTCACGTAGAACTAAGTGCCATGTCATAGGTGACGGGGGCCACCTCTAAAGCCTGCGGGGGTCACCTCTAGGGCCCATTATATGATCACATGATATGTATTTGCGATCAGATGGAACTAAGTGCCACGTAGAACTAAGTGCCACGTCAAGGGTTGATGGGGGCCACCTCTAGAGCCCATGCTTTGATCACATGTTCGTATTTCCTACATGACCTGAGTACACCACCCTATAAAATTCACCACTAGGCCTAAACGAAATTGCATTGATTATAGCAACCATGTGATATAAGGATGGCACATGAAATGCTACCTAGATAGTAATAACTACAAGACTTGACACATGATAATTGAACATGACACATGCTTACTTAATTCTTAATGACATGATACATGAGAATTGATACTTGAGCATAATACTTGACACATGCTACTTGATACTTGTACTTGACAACTTGACACATTAGACTTGTTACTTGTCACTCGACACTTATACGTGATACTTCTTACTTGATGCTTGATACCATTTCATGTTCACTTACCATTTATTCTACTACTAGTATTTGTTACCCAATTTTGTCACTTGAGTTGTCTTTCTTGCTAGCTAGTTCTTGAATCCCTACTACTCGTTGCATCCCTATTACATTCTTGATTCCAAATCTTGTTCCATATTGCTTGTACTTGTTTTACTATTTGCGGCCCTAACTTGCACTAAGACCGTTTATCTTGTTTTTCCTATTTTTTTACCTTTTTATATTTATATATACAGACTTTGGAGACGAATTGCCTGCTGGAGTTGGTGAGCAGACATTCTAGGCTTCGCTTGGAGCAAGAACTTGCTTAAAATATTTGTTTTCTTTGAGTTATTTATTTCTTTTGCTACATGAACCTTGTAACGGGCTATAGTCCCAAGTTTTATCTTTTGTTCCAGATTTGAAAACCATTGAGATATTATTATTTGGTTTCAATTGTTTCTGTTGTTTAATAAATTATTTATGCATGCGTGGTTGTGTACGTCTGTTATATTCTTGTTATGATGCTGAGTCGATCCTACAGCTCATGAATGATGAAAATCATTCGCTGGACTTTGTCACGTGCTCATATTCTGTGTTTTTGGGAAGCGGGGCGTGACATCTATCTTGATGATGATATACAGGATCAAGCATGGAATATCAAATGCAGGTTATCAATATCTTGATGACGATATACACGATCTGTAAATTCACAATAGTGCACATTTAAGACTAATCATGAATTTACGAATCGTGTACTCGATGTCGATAACAATAATTTACAAGCAATAATTAACAATCAATCATTTGCAATCAATTCTTCTCCTTCCAATCAATATTTCTCCTCCTTCCATGTCAAGTGTTCATGTGAGCAAGAAGGTCTTTACCGAGTACAGTTTTCGATCGTTCATTACCAAGTCAATCCATGATACCTTGGCTTGTTAATATTTTATTTCATCCTATGTGAGCATGCAAGAAGGTGTCAAGGTTGTAATATGCTAGGTGTGACTAATTCTACTCGTTACATACAAATCAAGAAGCAAACATAACAAATCACACAATTTGGACAGCATGACGTTGTTGTACAAAAACACAGGTTACCGCTACTACAGAAAAGAAAATCTTGATCCGTCAGAAATTCTAGAAACTAGACTTTCTGCCGGTTCCAGAAAATATATACACGACATATAAAAGTTACAGAAACTAGGTCGAAGTTCCTATTCATTTCAGGTTTTATGTTCATGCAGCCAGTTATAGATTGTGTTCAAACATATGAATTAGGTCAGAAAACTCCTCAATTAAATCTACAAAATTTAAGGCGATTCCTACACATGTCTAGTCTCAGCCAAATTAATTTTGTATTTTTATTTTACTGTTATCATGTTCTATTTAATTATGAAACAGAAAGATATGCATGAATTTGTGAATCTGAAAATTGCACAAATTGAACCCTGTCTATTCTCTCTCCTAGTTTCTCCTCTCTCCTCTCATTTCTCTCTCCTCAAACTTCAATCTCCTGCCCAAAACCACTGTTCATCCTCCTTATCCATTTCCTCCAGCCAACTCTGGCCACCCCCTTGTCGATGCCCCCCCGTCAACGCCTCCTCAGCGCCGCCCCACCTTCCCTCGACGCCCAAACACCCAAACTCGAACCCCCTATCCTCCCTTCCTGTTCCTTGACGAAAACAGCACACCCCTGACGCCCCCTTGTTCCTGTCTCCATTGCGCTGCCGCCTGCAACGCCGACGACCCCGTCGCCATCGTGCCCGTTGACTTCGCCGCCGTCTGCCGCCGTGCTCTCTCTCTCTCCTTCTACTGTTGTTGCTGCCATTACTATCTCTTTTGCTTTTGCTGATATTGCTTTGACTCTTTATTGCACATAGTTCGCACGTGTGATTTGTGTGTTCAGGGTTCATTGCTCTGGGATCCTTATCCCGTTATTCTTGGTATTCGTTTTCACTGTCTATAAGGCAAGTCACTTCCTCCTGAATTATTAATTGTATCAAATTTAAGTTTTATTGAAACTCTTACAAGTAAATTCATTCTTTTATTGTATTATACATTGTTCATCTCTTTCATTGGGTCTATTGAGGGTTTATACAAGCTAACCCTAATATTCTTAACTTCGTGCCACTTTTGACTTCAAAGATTGAATCTTTTATGTATTCATGTAGAATTTATTATAGAATTATACATATAGTCACGACACAATGAATTGATTGTCGAAAGAATTACTAGGTTTTATGTTTGATTGATCGATTATTGTTTGGTTGATGTAAAATTAATGCATGTATGTGTTCTTAATTTTATTGATCATGTTATTACACCATCATGCTGATTATAAAGTTTATCGACTAATTGAATTGATACCCATCATGTCTAATTAAATTTATTTCATGAAAAGTATCCAAAAACCCTGTATGTTGCTTGTTGGCTGTATGTTGTCTGCTATTTTTGACCCAGTAAATGATCTCAAAATAAATTACTCTCTGAATAAGACTTGTAGCCTTACCTTTCTAGTTTCCAGAACATCTTGAATTTATGAATTCAGAGTTGTGTAGCAAAAGTTATGCCCGTTTTAATACAGCTGTGTTTTTACTTTCAGATTTTCAGATTCTTGTACATTTTATGTTTAAACAGTAAAAAGGCAGATCAAATGATAAACTTTTGCCCTGATAAATTACAAATCGTTTCTTAATATGTTTAGGAGTTTATAAAATATTTTTAATGAATTTATTAATGAGTTTTTGCTGATTCTAAAAAAATAAAATAATATGATGTAGATATTCTGCTTGAACATGAAATCTGCAAAGAATTGTATGATTGACCTAGCTACTATTGTCGGAATTTTAACTATAAATATGTGTTGGAACCATGTGCAAGTCTAGTTTCTAGAATTTTTGACGGATTTAGTTTTCGGGTTCTGAAACAGCGGTAAACTGTATTTTTGTACAGACTACTCTTGTTGTCCAGAATTTCACTTTTCAGTTCTCTTAAATTAATTATTCCTGTATCATTGTATTGCATTAATCGAAGTGTGTATGTTGTATTGCAAGATCCTAATGAGTTATTGTCATTGTTTACCATATTATTGTTTCCCAATTGTTGTCATCATTCACCTAATGTCTCAAATTGCATATTGTATTGATAAAATATTTAACAAGCTGGGGGGATTGACTAGAGTAGTTGATGATATGAGAACTGTACTCGGATAATGGTCCGTGTTATTACCGTTATCATCATCGTGTAAGAAATTACACCATGCCCGTGTTATACCATTATCGTCATCATACCTAGTACATGAACTATAAAATCTACCACTATAGTCTAAACAAAATTGATTGTATGCATCGAAACTGTGGTATGGGGCATATGGGACACAGTAGTACGTGCATTAGTTAGGATTTAAAATGATCAATAAACTTAAGAATTGCATCACATCGACATTGCATATAGTTCATCATTGTTCCTATTGATATCGAATATTGGCTAAGTGTTATTGTTATTGATCATTGAATATTGTTACCGAATATTGAATCATTGTTTATAGCTATTGCATCGATTACCATGATATTGATTATTGTCCCATGTTATTGATTCCTGTTGATCCATTGATTCATTGTTATACCGTTATTCCATTGTTCCTTAATTTCTTTACTTGCTGTCCATGACTTGCTCTAAGGACAATTTTTCTTCTCTTTTTAGATGAAGTGTTCACTGGTAATGAAGGAGAATTGCCTACAGGGATTGGAGAACAAAGATTTTGAGGACTTAATGCTTTCTAGTTGCATATTGTTTTATTAAACTTAATGTATTGAGGCATATTATTATTTGAGATTGGATTTGTTATTGTATTGGGCTTGTGTCTGGAATTTTATTATTTGTTTTCAGACGTTGGATTATTGTATTTGGATATTTCATAATATTCATTCCAAGTATTATTGTTCATGAGATTATTATTATTGCCTGCGCAAATTGTTCTGTATTGGTTATATTGTTGAGTTGATCGGATAAACAGCTTATGGATGACATTAGTCATTCGCAGGGCCAATTTCATGTGCTCGTATTCCGTATTTTTGGGAAGTGGAGCGTGATAGGGGGGTCGACGGGGAGTGGTGGTGGTCGAGGTGGTGGTCGAGGTGGTGGTCGGAGGACGGGAAGGCGAGGAGTCGAAGGTGTTGGGTTGGCTTGGAAACGAAACAGAGAGAGAGAGAGAGAGAGTCGGGGTGTGAGGAGAGAGAGGGTGGAGGAAGAGAGAGGGTGATTTAAAAAATTAGGGTTTAAAGGGGGTATTTATATAGGAGATTGAGATGTGGAATTTTGGGTTGCGGGTTAATGGGTTTAGAGTACGGGTTTAGGCCCCAAAAAGAGACGAATAAATAGAAGACGATGAGATAAATATATAGCGGATCAATTTCAACTCAAAACACACAGAGCAAAAATTTGTAGTGAGCCAAAAATAGCAAAATTCAAGTCAAAAGAGTACAAAATGATCAAAAGAGAATAAATAAGCCCAAGAAAAGCAAAATTCATTATATAAAAGAAATTTGAATACAATAATCAAGAAAAGAAAAATAAAATAAAATAAAAATCTAAAACAGGAAAATAGGGGTTTTAGATCCAATAGGGAAAAAGAATAACCAAATAAAATATGATTTATAACAAAATATAATTTGTATTACATTATAGAAATTATTTGAAATAACTATAAATACAATTCCAAAATAGAAATGGATTTTTAAGAATCAATCAAGAGTAATAATAATAACAATAATAATATTAATAATAATAAAAAAAATAACAATAATAATAGTAACAAAAATAATAATGATAATAACAATCATAATGATAATAATAATAATAACGATAACAATTATAATAATAACAACAATATTAATATTGAAACTAACAATACTAATGCTAATAAAAAAAATAAATTTACGATAATAAAGATAATGATAATAATAGCAAAAATAGTAATAACAAGATTTATATAACAAATAGGAATTGGGGTTGAACAAATTCATTAAAATAATCTAAATAGTAATAACACATTTGATTTGGACTCAAATATAAACAATCGATCAATTAGGATTATAAACCAAAGTTAAAATACACCCGTATTCGAACATAAATATAATTGTCAATTGGAAAATACTTTAATATAAATCCAAGCTGAATTTAACAAATACTCAGGAAATACGTATTTGCGGGAATGAGGGTTACGCCTACATGAGAAGTTATATGTTTTAATGCCGTCAAATGTTGCCTATAATAAGGTGATTATAAAGTCGACTATTGGATATACTACGAATCATGCAGAGGGATGTGAGTGACTTAGATAGGATTTGTCCCTCATACATAACAAGAGCGATATCTACGGGCCTCTTAATTGAGTGAGACTGCAAAATGCATGACCGTGCTCAAATGAGTCAATATGAGATATTGATCTCATTTATTTTAGTAAGTCTACTCGAGCATCAAGAAACCAAAGATTGAACTATATAAGGGTGACACGCTCTATGTCTTATGATCAATTAAGACATCTGGACAAAGGGACTAGACTACTGGTAACATTGGTCACGGATTGGTTATGTCAAATCATTGGCATTCCCGCTACTTGAGTAGTAGTGATGTATTGCTAGATTCCACTCACTGTTTGTAACACTAGAATATAATTTTGGTATTACTGTCAACGTAATGGTAACCTATAAGGTCACACACTTAGAATGGACCGAAATTGGAATTTAAATTCATGAGATGAATTTAATTAGGGATCCAAGTAAGACTTGGACTTTTGACATTGGTTGGACTTTTAATTAGATTAAATGCGCCGACTAAAGTTCAAAGGCCTACACACAAATCTGACCCAAGTCAGATTGTGAGCCCAACAACCTTATTACTCTCTTAGGGTTGGTTTTCTGCACCTATATATATGATATGTATATGTGGAAAAGACACATGTGAAAAACCCTAGCCGTCAAAGAAAGTGAGAGAGATTGATCGTGAGGAGAAACATCCCCTTCCCGCAGCTAGCATCGCGGTCTGAGGGAGAGCCATTTTTCATTCAATTCGTGTGGATGCCGATCACAGCACCGCAATATTGCAGTGCTGTGATCGGCATACTGTGGAGACAGCAGATTCATCTTTAAGGTATAACTCTTAAACACGATTTATGGTTTTCCCAAAGATCCATGACTGCGTTTCGATATTTTTTTGTAATTTTTCTGCTGTGTATTTAATCTGAGATTTTCTTCGAAACATAACACATACAACCCTCCTGGAGTGAGGGGCCTATGATTATCTATAAATTCAGCTCAATCTGAGCCGTCTGATCCCTTCAGGATCTGCAAACTTCTATAGAATCAGGTTTGCAGCCCCTTTGGGCCTTCTACAATACCAGGCCCATGATAGAGGGTCAACCCGACTCATTAGGGCTAGGGTTGACCTTCCTCTGCCTATAAATACCACACCCCCTCCCCCATATAAGATAATTAACTTTTCTCCACCTGAGCCCTAATACCACTCCGTCCAGTCACTGACTAGATCGTCGGAGGGCCTGTCGCCGGAATCTCTCCCAGTGTTTCTAGGGATTTTGCAGGTGTTCAGGGCAGCCATCTAGCAAATGCACCCCCTCTCCTACTCCTCACTAATTCCTCATCTAAGATCCAGATTGTGGCTGAGATCTGTCTCATATCTGTCTGCCCCTCTACAAATAACAAGAATTCACATCTGTTGCTCCCACCACTAAATTAGCAGCATCATACGTGTTAGTTAAATATGAATCTCTACTTTTCCACTCCTTTCTCGAAAGTGATTGTGTTTGAAGGATTGAGGTTTTTATTTTGTTTTGATTTTGTAATAAAATCGTGCATAATGCACGTGTAGTTAAATATGAATCTTTATTTTTTTCCCTTTCTGTATTTCAAAAGAGACAAAGAAGAGAGGATGTAGACTCTCTCTCCTATCAGTATAAGATATAGATATAATATAATCTATACAATATATTATGCTAAACCACTTTTGGTCCAAGAATTTATCTATTTTTTCTTTTTAAAACAACAAAAAAAAAGAGCAAATGTAGGAGGCAACTCCCCACTCTTTCTCCATATAAATTTCAAAGTGCAATCATATCTCTTAATCAAACCTTAAAAAGCATGCAATATTATTTTAGAGAACTTTTTTCAAAAATAGTTTTTTTGTTTTCTCAATTTTTAAAATTTATGTTCAATATATTGTACAGGATTATACTAGTTATAATTAAGGAGTAATGCTTCATCCACTACCAATTTCACTACCATTTTGTTCACTACCTTAGGTGTTATATTCCTATTGGAGAGTTCTCCCACCTACTCTATCTTTTCCTACTTATTGGAGTGTGCCACCTAAGGTAGTGAAGAGAAATGTAGTGAAATTGGTAGTGGATGTAGCATTACTCTTAATTAAGAGAACAGTTCAGCTGCTTTGCGCAAATCGAGATTAATGAACAGCATGTAGCCAAAATAACAAGGGAAAAAAGAAATACATGAGCAAGTCTGCAAACTAATGGAAGAGCTTACACACTAAAATCAATATTCCTTATGCGGGCAATTCACATATGTAATGCACACTTAAACTCACGGATAATAGTAGACCTGATTTTATCAACCACCCCCAAAAAAAGGGATAACCACCTGGTCTCACCAAGAAATTGTAACACTCATTCGGTGCACCTGCAACTAGCAAATATTTTGGACGAAGAGGACACAAAGAAGCTAGTGAAAAATCAGAGCCAAATAAAAAGCATAAAATAAGTTCCATATTGAAATCCAAATGGCATAGCTAAAGATTGAGTAATAATAATACAACTAAAACTAAAATAGACAATTGAGTACTAAAGACAAATATATAATTGACCCTAACATAGTAACATGGATTTGGGAAGTGATCTGGATCCAAAAAAATATCTGCCTGGAAAGATCAATATTTTTTTTAATAAAAAATCCATATTAAAGAGAAAAAGAATATAGATGGCGCTCTAGAATTTTTCTAGAGTGTCGCGGATTTGACTCACATTCATCATCCAAATACATACTCCATACCGTTAAGTATGATCTACCTACCATAAAATATGTGCACATTTAAAATTACAAGGTTTGAATATTTCTTACTAATGTATCAAGCCATCTTATTTTTTCTATACTGAAAAACCGTTAATTTTGTTGCTACATGATAAATGTAAAAAAACATATTTAAGTCTCGTGATTTTTCATATGTATTAATTTTATGACATATAGATTGTGGAAATATTGGAATCAAGTTTGGGAAAAATAATCTTTCTTATTCATTTATTTCTCTACTGTATACATCTATCTATATAATAAAACACAAAGAAAGCTATCAAGTGGCTCTCCTTCAATCTCCTAAAAAATCAAAGGTCCAGATCTAACCTCACAAAACATATTTTCCCTCCAAAAGTTTTCCCCCAAAACTCAAATTCAAATCCCCCACTCAAAACAACTCATATATTTATTTAATTTTTCTCTCTCTCTCTCTTTCCCTTCCTTTTCTATTTAAAAGGTTTAAAAAATTAAAAAAATTAAAAAACTAATTTTTTTTAAAACTTAAAAACTTTAAAAATAATTCGAAAAAATAAAAAAAAGTCATAGAATATGTTTTTTGCCAGACCCCAAAAGTTTCTCATATAATATGTTTGTTACTTCAATTAATTTGCTGGACCTCTAAAACTATTTTATATGTTCAAACAAGGTGCATCGTTCCGAAGACGTGCCGTAGGCACGTGTCAACGGGCAAAACTAGTATATATATAAATTACATTTTTGGAGAAGAAGATAGAAAATTGAGAGAAGAGTGGGGAGATGAGAGATTTGGAAAATCTGTTTCCTATAGATTAGGAAACAGAATACACAATTACTATATTTCAACACTTCCCCTCAAGTTGGCGCTGAACATGCCCAACATGTCAACAAATTTCAAGAAGAGCCGATTCGAAACTGCCATGGTTAGAATATCTGCAAGCTGGCCGTCTGACTTCACTTTCGATATCACAATGACTTTCTCATCCATTTTTTCTTTGATGAAGAATTTGTCCACCTCTACATGTTTCGTCCTATTATGTTGAACTGGGTTAGCAGCAATATTACAAGCTGCTTGAATATCACAATACACTTTCATAGGTTCATTCGGACCATAGCCTAAGTCCTGCAGCAAGAGTTTCAGCCATAAAGCTTCCGCTATACTTAAAGCTAGTCCGCGATACTCAGCCTCTGCACCAGAGTGCGCAACAACATTTTGCTTCTTACTCCTCCATGTAACTAAATTTTCTCCAACAAAGGTGAAGTATCCCGAAATGGAGCTCCTATCAATTATAGATCCTGCCCAATCAGCATCAGTATATGCCTCAACCATCAAGTGACCATGTTTCGCAAATAGGACCCCTTTTCTGGAGCAGACTTAATATATCTCATAATTCTCATCACCGTATACATATGATCTTCTCGAGGTGCATGCATAAACTGACTTACCACACTTAAAGCATATGACAAATCTGGCCATGTATGTGCAAGATACATCAGCCGTCCAACCAATCTCTGATATCTTTCCTTATCACAAGGTACATGATCAGCTTCGTTGCACAGTTTTAGTCCTTCTGCTAACGGTGTACTAATCGGCTGACAAGCGGACATTTCAGTTTCCTTTAATAAATCAAGAGCATACTTTTCTTGAGACAAAAATATCTCCTTTCTTGAGCGAGAAACTTCAATACCAAGGAAGTATCTCAAAGAGCCAAGATCTTTTATTTCGAACTCTTGTGACAAGTAGTTCTTTAATGTCTTCATCTCCTCAGGACCATCTTCAGTTACTATCATATCATCCACATAAGTAATGAGAGCAATAATTTTACCTTCTTTCCATTTTAGGAACAGAGTATGATGAATTACTCTGATAGTATCCAAATGTTCTCATTAATTTTGTAAATCTCCCAAACCAAGCTCTTGATGACTGCTTAAGTCCATACAATGCTTTCTTCAAACGACATACTTTATTGCTGTGTTGAACTGGTCTGTTCGACCCTGGTGGAAGATCCATATAAACCTCTTCTGTCAATTTCCCATGCAAAAATGCATTCTTCACATCAAATTGCTCCAACGGTCAGTCAAGATTTGTAGCAAGTGACAGTAAGACTCGAATAGTATTGAATTTTGATACAGATGCGAATGTATCTGCATAATCAATTCCATATATTTGAGCGTATCCTTTGGCAAACAGCCTTGCTTTGTATCTCTCTATTGAACCATCAGACTTATAATTCACCGTATAAATCCATCTGCATCTTACTGGCTTCTTCCCTACTGGTAGCTCGACTATCTCCCAAGTCTCATTCTTTTTCAAGGACTTCATTTCCTCATCCATAGCTGCTTTCCACCTTGGATCAGTAAGGGCTTTCTACACATTATTAGGAATAAATACAGTAGATAATTAATTTACAAATGACTTATTTGATTCTGACAAGCGGTGAGTGGATACATAATTACTCATGGGATATTTTACGTTACTAGTGGGATCTGGTTCATAAGTGGGTTTTGGAATACCTCAATTAGTACGGTGCGAGATTTCTCTTTTATGAGCTTCGGACAATGATGACGATTGGTTTTGGGGTTTTGATGGTTCACTCTCATTGAAATTCGATACTGGTTGCAATTCTTCAAGAGGGTTTTCGTCCCTTAGTTGCACTTCTTCATGAGAGTCTTCCTCCCTTGCAGGTCTTCGTTCAAGTGTTCTCCATTATTTATATCCAGTTGTTCGTTCTGACTGGTAATTACTTCATCATACCCAAGAGTCTGAACTTCACTAACCCCTTCATCATACCCAAGAGTCTGAACTTCACTTCGGTACTCCCCCTGAAGTTCAGTCGTAGAAGAAGAAAAATACATCTCATCTTCATGAAACACTACAACATCCATAGTCATAAACATCCTTTGAGTTAATGGGTGATAGCACCGATACCGTTTCTTATTCTGTGCATATCCCATGAAAATATAGCGGACAAATCGATGAGTTAACTTATTGCGTTCATGTTGGGGAAGATGAAAAAATGCAATACACCCAAACACACGAGGTGGCAAGTTGATGACTTTTGGTGCGTTCACAGCTTCAGTTAATGTTTGAAATTGCGTGAGGAAGTTTAGGATACTAGAGGAAACTCGGTTGATTAAGTATGCAACAGAAGCAAGGGCTTCCCCCAATAAATGAGTGACATTTTTCCATGGATAAGAGAAGCACGGACTACCTCGAGCAAGTGTTTATTTTTACTTTCTGCAACCCCATTCTATTTAGGTGTATATGAGCATGTAGTCTGGTGAACAATGCCGTGTTCCACCAAATATTATTGTATATTCGAACTTAGGTACTCTCCGCAATTATCACTCCTAAGAACTTGAATATGTAATTTATACTGAATCATAACAAGCTTGTGAAATTTCTGAAATAAGCCACTAACTTCACTTTTCGACTTCATCAAACAAATTCAGGTCATACGAGTACAGTCATCAATAAATGTCACAAACCATTTGGCTCCTTCAAATGTAATGGTTTTGGATGGACCCTAAACATCAGAATGAATACTTATAAATGGAAGATAACTTTTACTTGGACTTGGAGGAAACGAGACATGGTGACCTTTTGTGAGTTCGCACACATCACACCGAAAGGCAGAAATATCCAACTTCAAAAATAAACTTAGAAATAATTTCTTCAAATAACCAAAAGAAGCATGCCCTAGACATTGATGCCATAGCCAAATATCTGATTTCTTCTTCTCATCTTTGAATCCTTCCACACTTAGAGCTTGAGTCAACTTGCTAGAACTTTCAAATTCTAGATCCATGTAATAATGCTTCCCGTGTCTAAACCCATAATCAATCGTCTTGCAAGTCCGAATATCCTTAAACACACAATGTGAATGCCAAAAGACTACAATACAATGTAAGGAAGTAGTTATTTGAGCAACAGATAATTGGTTAAAATTCAAGGATGACACTACTATGGCAGTATCTGAGGTTAGGTTGTTTGTGAGAGGTATGGTACCCTCGCCAATAACAGTGGCAGGATCACCATTGGCAGTGGACACAGTTGATTTGGTGGATGGTTGAAAATTTTGAACTTTTCTAGAATCAAAACTCATATGGTCGGTAGCACCCGAATTAATTATCCATGCATTATTCATAACAGAGGCAGAAATATTAAATACCTTACCATCATTATCTGCAGCTGTAACTAATGTAGAGGCAAGTCAAATACTCTTCTCAATTTCATCAGTTTGTCCCATGGTAGCGGCACAACAACGGATCTGATCTTCAGCAACCAATAGAAAACGACACAACTTGGCCAAGAATAGCTCCAAGTCTTCAACAAACAGCAAACGAAATTTTGATCTTCAACACACTAGATCTTCAACATCAACAAACAACGGATCTGGATCGAACAACAACAGATCTCGGTCTGATCCGACTTTGGTGGGCTGACGATGGGCTCTCGGGTGTTGAAGTCGTTGATGAGGGCAGAGGAGCTCGGTGGAGTTTTGGTGGTGGAAGAGGGCAGAGCGGCGAAGGCGATGGGTAAGGAGGGCAAAGGTCAGTGGTTGTCGATCTGTGGAAGACAGGTGGATGACGGGGAGTATAGATGATAAGGACAGGATCTGTGGATGTAGATGATGATGATGATGATGAGGACGGGATTTGTGGATGTAGATGATGATGAGGACGGTGACGGGGAGGATGGATATTCGATGGGATCTGTGGATGACGAGAACGGGGTCGATGAAGATCGGCGACAGGATCGATGGATATTCGGTGGGATCGGCAATGGGATCTGTGGACGCGGAGGAGGTTTGGGGATCGGGTCGACGTGGAGGTTGGGGTCGACGAGGATATTTGGGGATTGGGGTTTGGTCGGGATCGAATCAAGATGGAGGTGTCAATATGATCACCTCCTTCTCTTCTTCTTCTTCAGTTAGCCTAGATTTGATTAGGCTCTGATACTATGTGGAAACATTGGAATCAGATTTGGGGAAAATAATCTTTCTTATTCATATATTTCTCTACTATATACATGTATATATATGAATTATATTCTTGGAGAAGAAGATAGGAGATTGAAAGAAGATTGGAGAGATGAGAGATTTGGAAATTTTGTTTCCTATAGATTAGGAAACAGAGTATATAATTACTATATTTCAACATAGATCACATTAAACGGTATGAATCATGCATTATTGGAGAAATGTATGTCAAATAGGAAACAGTCTACAGTATCACTCAAGATTCCTTATTCTCATATTAAAAATATACATATTTTTATAGAAGAAGTTAGGTAGCAAATAAAATTGGGATAATTTAGCAAATGCCCCCATTCAAAATATAGAACTAGCATATACCCTCACTATTTTAAAAAACTAAGAAATACCTCCAGTTTGGACGGAACCGTTAAAACCTCTGTTAAGTGAACTCACATGCATCACAATTGATATGTAAAATAACCTAAATACCCATAATAAAATGTATTTAAGCAAATGTCCCTATTCAGAATATGGAAACTAGCATATACCCTTACTATTTAAAAAAAAAGGTAATTTGAGCAAATGCCCTCATTCAAAATCGAAAACTAGCATATACCCTTACTATTTTTTAAAAAACTAAGAAATACTATCAGTTTGGACAAAACAGTTTTAGGGTTTTGAATAATATATAATATGTGTTTATTGTTTTGACAAAAAAAATCAATGCCAACATCAACGCTTTGTTTCCACATCTCAACTTGAGTGTTGTTGAAGATGATGATCAACCTAGTGTGACAGTAGGTAATACTATATTAACAAAGTTCATGAATAATTCGTTAAATTCGCAAATTATTCACGAAGAAATAATTTTCCGAACAGATTCGCGAATTATTTACAGGTTTGCATTTAATTCCCGCAGTTCGCGAATTATTAACGAAAATCATGAATTAAACGAATGTTTCGCAAATAATTTGTGAATTTAATGAATTACACAAGAAATGTTTATGGATTTATATATATTTTTACCTAGATAATGAGTACTAACTACTTAGATGCATTAAATTTTGTGTTTCTTTCTTCCTGAACTTTTACCAATTTTTTCCCCGAATTTGTCGATTTTTTGTTGATTTCCGAATATTGAATCTTGTCAAATTATTTATAAACGACGAATTTGTGACTTTGGGCTGTTGAATCTATTATGAATGAAGATGATAAAAATGATGATGCACATTCTAGAGTGGAACAAGAGACCACACAATCTGTTGGTACACAAGCTAGTAATGATGCACAACAATCCGTTGTCATAGATGACGGTTTTTTGTATTTTTTTGGATCAAAATCTAACGCAGAACATCTTTCCCTTGCATTGTTATCATCATTACATGAAAAAAGTTGTTCAGACTGAGTAACAACACATAACACTCACATTTTTCACAACACCTAACACTTAAAAAGTGGGGTATATGCTAGTTTCTGCATTTTGAATGCAGGCTTTGCTGAAATATCCCAAATATCATTTTTTTTAAATAGTGGGGGTATATGCTAGTTTCCAAATTCTGATTGGGGGCATTTGCTAAAATATATTTTATCGTGAGTATTTGGGTCATTTTACATATCACGTGTGATACACGTTGGTTCACTTAACGGGGATTTTAGCGGTTACATCCAAATTGGGGGGTATTTCTTAGTTTTTTAAAATAGTGGGGGGTATATGCTAGTTTCCACATTTTGAATGGGGACTTTTGCTAAATTATCCCAATAAAATTTTATCTCATGTGAGAGTTTCAATTTTTGTAATAAAAGTGCTGATTTATATCCTTCAAAGCGACCTTCATGTTATGGAAGAAAAAAAAAATTCAATGTAATCTGAAATCCTCTGTTGATCTGGTCGGATTTATTTGCTTTCGATGCTATGTTGGTTTCATCTCAGCTGTGATTATTGCTATTTTTGACTGATGGTGTGGTATGTTTGTGGATGGTTTTTTTTGTACTATTGGTACTTTGGATTGTTTAGTTTGTTTTGGCAGGGATGCTATTGCTGTTTGGGTGCTTACCCTGGGTTATCCTTGTGGGTTGGATTAATTGAGCACTGTTTCTTTGTTGATGGCTTATTAGTCCTTTCGATGACGGAGTCTAGTCATGGTGTTTCATCACTTTGCTGCTCCTTGTTTGAGGGATCGATCTCTGAACTGGGGTGACTGATCTTGGCGTTGCTTTTCTCTATTTGCTTTCGAGGTTCTTTGTGCACCTCATTTCTACTTTCTTGGCTGGGTGGTGGTCTTCGCTCGTCGGTTTGGTGGAAGTCGGTGACCCAGTTGGCTTTCTGACCGTGTGGTCTTGCTTCGGAGGCCATTTCCCGCCTGACTGCTGTTCTTCCTTGCGAGGTCAGGGGTTTCTCGGTAGTGGCGCCGGCGGTGTGCATATGTCGCTGTTGGACCTCCACTCCCGGAGCTGATTCTTCTCTTTAATTATTGTTGTATATTATCCTACCATCTTTAGCGGTATGGAATTTGCTGTACATAGCGTTCTTGTTTTTACTTTAGAAGTGTTTGTTTTACCTCTGGTAAAGCCCCCCTGTATACTGTTAATTATTTATATGATTGTTTTGGCTGGAGTCTTCGGGCTCTATCCGTTTCATCAAAAATGTAATCTGAAATCATATTACACATTATAAATACTGACTCAAATTTGACAATTTTGATGAAAGTCTGTACAGTACTAGTTTACTGAAATTTAAGATTTTTCTAGTATTTTTCGTGACAACAAATTATTTAGAATAAATCAATCTCGTATCCTTTACGGAATTTCTTTTGTGATTTTGTCTCATCACCAAGATACAATGAATGAAACAACAAAGAAGATTCCGAGAAAATTTGCATTTATTGTAACTAGAAATCTGCACGTGAGATGCACACGGTGTTGAACCTCAGATTTAAGACCTAAGACGAACGTCAAAACTGGTGCCCCCAAAACTGGTGCCCTCAAAACTTTATTTATATATACTAGTAGTTTACACGTGCAATGCACGTTTTAATAAATATAGTTTTTTAAAATAAAAATTTAGACGTATTTTTGATTTGAACCTAGGAGTAGGACCTCCTTTATAATAGTTATGCACGTGCGTCGCACGGATTGGTATAATGACAAAACATTTACAAATTACACTAAGGCCTTCTCCCACTATAATATATATATATATATATATATATATATATATATATATATATATATATATATATATATATTAATATATTAATAAAAGATGGTTTTGATAATACTATTGTATCATCGTTGATTGATATATATATATAATTATGACATACTAGTAATTTACACGTGCAACGCACGGCTTAATAAATACATATATTTATTTTTAAAAGTAAAAATTTAGGCACGTGTGTTACATTGGTTGGTAGAAGGACAAATTACACTAAGGCCTTTTCCCATTATAGTAGTAGAGATATATGTATCATCGTTGATTGATACAATAGTATTATCAAAACCAAATTCAAGAAATTAAACAGTAGACAAAATATGCTATCCAAAATAATATATGTCATAATTAAATGCTAATAAAGTTGAAGATGTTTCAAACCCAAAAAATAAACTTGATGCTCTAGACCAATACATTTAAAAAAAGCTTATAATGTTTTGGGTAATTCATAATAATAATAATAATAATAATAATAATAATAATAATAATAATCCCTAGGCCATCAAATGCTTCTTTAAAGGGATCATATAGTCACTTAAATATCACTCGTCTCACATCCTTTTAGGTGAAAATATTGATTAAGTTTCCATAATCAACTTTCTCAACCAGTTTTTCCTTGTTGGATAACATAGCCAAAACCATTCAGTCTCTCTTGTAACATAGTTGACCGGTGATAAGTTTTGATCAACTTCAACTTAAAAAAACTTTTTAATGCAGTTGCAACTATAAATGGTATAGTCAAAAAAAATTCGGTAAGAAACATAAGCATTTGGATAACATCCATCCATTTTCTTCAAATAATTCAGCACATCAATTGCACTTTTTGCTTCTCCTGGTGATGAGTGTCTTAACAACTTTAGTTATAAAAATAAATCTGATCCATCAATATCTGACTGTCCATCATGTGTTAGAAAAATTTGAAGATTGACACAATAGCTCAAGAGACCATCATCATCACAACCTCTCCAAACTAAACAAAAATCCAAAGGTTTCTTCATACTTTTGAAATTGTTGAATAAATTATTGAGAATTAAATTTTTCTATTTAACCAACTGCATTTCAATTCTCTACTAATTATCTTGAATTTTATTTCAACTTAATTTTATCCAAAACTAAATAGAATTTAGAAATTTGAAGAGGGAACGATGATAATCGTATCTTCTTGGTTATCCACATTTCAGAAGAATTGCCGGCTTGAAAAAATTGACCATTTGAGAAATTCTATAAAGAGAAAGGATGATAACCAAGTTTAAATAACATAGAATAATTTGAAATTTAAACTAGGAAAGAGGAAAAGATAAGAAGTTAACCTTCTAGTGCTATTAGGGTTTTGAGAAAAATTACAAAATTGCTATTTGCTGCAAAAATTACAGAGAGGGGGATGAAGGACTTATTGTTGAATGTTGATAGTGGGAACCAGGCCAAACGTTTCGGTGAGGCCCATTAAAAAAAAGACTAAAAAATTTAACAAGAAAATACTGTAATGCCCCTGTCCTAACTCAGACAATTTATACAATTTATCAGACAAATTATTTATAGTACAGTACAACTGTCCACCACAGACTGCCTCTCAAACGGTGGTTAACCGGATTGGTGACTCTTGATCATAGGTTATATTACTTATTATTAATTATTCTTGTATTAATCCCGATAGGGACTATTAAACCCATACTCTCTCTCCTCTTTCTCCCGTGAGCACAACGACCAAAGTAGTGGGCCCCATGTGTCACGTCATACCTCAAGAGACAGTCGTTGTCTTCCTTTACTCAACCGGGTGGGACCCCCCGGTGACGTCTCCGAAACCACACAGCACCGCTTGCTGTTTCTCAACAGTGGGCCCCCTTCTCTTTACTTTATTTACATTTTTGCTATATATATATATATATATATATATATATAGGCAAATGCCATTGAAAATGGGTTTGTTTTCACGGGTTGGAAAACAGCGATCTGAGCCATTGGATATATATAGGCAAATGCCATTGAAAATGGGTTTGTTTTCACGGGTTGGAAAACAGCGATCTGAGCCATTGGATCGCTCTTGATCGTGATCAGCAGCTCAGATCGCTGCCGCTCATCACCCAATATCACTTAAGTGGCGGAGGGTTAATTTGAGAATTTCGTTCCGAATAACTCTTCACCTGATTCTCTCTGAAAAATTGATATAACCTAGGCTGTTGTTCGAAACAACGGCCTAGGTTATAAAAAATTGAATGCAACAACGGCCTTCATTCAATTTTTTATTACCCCAACAATGGCCTAGGCTATAAAATTTCGTTGTTTCAAATAACCTAGGCTATAAAATTTTATAGACTAGGCCGTTGTTCCCAACGGCCGAGGTTATATCAAATTTTCAGAGTGAATCAGGCGAAGTTATTTGGGACGAAATTCTCAAATTAACCCTCCACCACTTAAGTGATATTGGGTGATGAGCGGCAGCGATCTGAGCCGCTGATCACGATCAAGAGCAGTCCAGTGGCTCAGATCGCTGTTTTCCAACCCGGTGAAAACAAACTCGTTTTCAATGGAGCATTACCCATATATATATATATATATATATATATATATATATATATATATATATATATATATATATATATATATATATATATATGAAATTACAGGGTGTTACATACACCCCCACCCCTTGCCCCTCCACCCCCTTCAGAAATTACCATCCTCGCTGAGCACGAGGCATGCACAATTTAGTGCAGGATCTACTTTCTAGCCGATGTGGAGCATCTGCTCTCCTATCTGCCCGACTAATCATGATCCCGGAATCCACCGCCCGACGGGGATCGCTCACCATAGTCCCGAAATCCACTGCCTGACTGGGTCTATAATCACCAAAATCTACCGTCCGACTATATAGACATGCCCCACACTCGCTGTCGAAAGTCGGCTCTGATACCATTTGTGACGCCCCTGCCCCAACTCAGACAATTTATACAATTTATCAGAAAAATTATTTATAGTATAGTACAACTATCCACCACAGGCTGCCTCTCAAAAGGTGGTTAACCGGATTGATGACTCTTGATCATAGGCTATATTATTTATTATTAATTATTCTTGTGTTAATCCCGATATAGGACTATTAAACCCATACTCTCTCTCCTCTTTCTCCCGTGAGCACAACAACCAAAGTAGTGGGCCCCATGTGCCACGTCATACCTCAAGAGACAGCCGTTGTCTTCCTTTACTCAATCGGGTGGGACCCCCCAGGTGACGTCATCATTGACGTCACCGAAACCACACAACACCGCTTGCTATTTCTCAACGATGGGCCCCCCTCTCTTTACTTTATTTACATTTTTGTCATCCATATATATATATATACACACTATATATTTGAAATTACGGGGTGTTACAAATACACACGAGGGCTTAAACACGTCATCGTACGATTTAAGAACCACACTCTAACCTATCCATCCAGTTGAATAAACTGTCAATAGGGGTGCTATTATTTATATAAGTTGTAAGTGTTTTGGGGCCTAAAAAATGGCCAAAAACTCGGGGGCCCAAGGCAACAGCCTCTCTCACCTCATATCAGGTCCAGGCCTGGATGCACGTCCGAATATTTTTATTTTTAAAAAATATAGACTATGATGTAGTCTTGCCTCGAAACTGAGACCTCTTTTTACCCATCTCAAACTCTTACCATACTATTTACAAATTACCCTTAAGGGGCATTTGGTACACTGATTTGATACCAAATTTTATTCTATGTGTAACACTTTTGAAAATAATTATGTCATAAATAAATTTGAACTTTAAGAGTATTATGGTAACTGACAATATTTGTGTAAATGGATGTAACTCCCACTTATAAATGAGTGATTGAGATTAGATGGTTGGTTATCTATAAATTATAGTTTGTCTACAAATTACACAACTCCAACTCCTCGCATTTATAGTACTAGTAATCTGCACGTGCTTTACATGTCCTAATAAATATATTTTTTAAAGTAAATACTTAGACGTAATCAGGCCTCGAACTTGAGACCTCTTTTTACTCCTCACATACTCTTTTTATAAATTACCCCTAGTGACATCAACTTTTATTTTATATAAATGACACTTTTGTAAATAATTATATCGTAAATAAATTTAAACTTTGAGGGTATTATGGTAACTACCAACAGTTGAGTAAATGAATGGTTAATATAACTCTCACTTAAAAATGAATAGTTGAAATTAGATGGTTAATTGTATACAAATTAGATATTATCAATAAATGACAACCCTAAATCTTCAGTTATAATATTAGAGATTGAGGATGACTACACATACATGGGTTTTTACCCCAAACATACATTATAAATATATTGGGGCCCACTCCTCACTAAAAGACAAGATTGTCTTTTAGTGAGAAGTGGACCCCAATGTATTTATAATCTATGTTTGGGATAAAAATCCATGTCTTGCATTTTGCTTAGACATGAGGGTGAACACACGAATAATGGTCCCTTTATTTATGATTACAAGGAAAGATTTTCTTTAAATTGATCAGATAAATATAGTTGAAAGATGACATTGACAAAAATTGATACGAATATTAGTGTATGGTAATTGAATAATCTTATTTGATAAACGTACATTTGAATTGCAAAAAATTAATCTAATATTATAACGAGAGAAGATCTTAGTGTCATTTGTAAATCTACAAACATGTGCAATACACATGCATAATTAATATAAAGAAGATTTCATGTTCGAGTTCTTCCTGCATCAGAGTTTTTATTTTTAAAATTATTAAAACGTACCTCGCATGTGTAAATTACTAGTTTTATTTTAATGAAACACTTATATCCTAGAAAAATAGTGTCACTACAAAATAAAGAGCAATAACTGGCGCAAATTCCCCGGCATTTGGGGTATTTCGCCGGGGGTTTCCCCGGCGTTTATTAAAATGTGCCGGGGATTTTACAAATCCCCGGCGTTGGGAACGCCGGCCAATCCCCCCCCCCCCCACCCCACACTAAATTCCCCACTCCCCTCTCTCTTTTTTCACTCGCCCAATCTCTCGCGCCATTCTTCCCTATCTCTCGCGCCTCTCCGAAAACCCTATCTCCAAAAACCCCCAATCTTTCCAATCTCAATCTCTCCAATCTCTCCAATAAAAAAAAAAACCCAATCTCTCCAATCTCAATCTCTCCGAAAACCCTATCTCCAATCTCCAATCTTTCGGAAAACCCTATCTCCAATCTCCCGCGACTTCTTCGATCTCTCCGATCTCCAATCTTTCCGATCTCCAATCTCTCCGAAAACCCTATCTCTCCAATCTCCAATCTCTCCGAAAACCTAATCTTCGATTTCGTTCCTCTTCGATTTCGTCGCCGTTGGATTTTTCATCATCGTTGGATTTCGTCCATCTCGATATCGTCGCCTGCCGCTTGCCGCCGTTGGATCTCGTCCCCCGCCGCCGTTGGATTGGTGAAGATTGTGAGTTAGTTACTATGCAATCTGCCAATATGGTGTGGATTTTTTTGTTGGTTTGGATCTTGAATTTTGTTGGTTAACGGTGTAGATTTTTGTTGATTTTGGTTGAATTTTGTTGTTTTATGGTATTGAATAACATGACAGTGATTAATCCCTTTTGTTATTGAATAACATGACAGTGAATGTTTATGCTATTCACAATGAATGTTTATGCTATTGAATGTTTATGCTATTGAATAACATGAATGTTTATGCTATTGAATAACATGACAGTGATTAATCCCTTTTGTTATCTAACAGATGTGTGCAGGTATTCATCACTCCGAGTAAGAGATACCACGTCGGAGGGGACAAGCTCTATTCAAACCGATGAGCTGTTTTCCGATCTAAAGGAGAAGGTATTAACCATCATCCTATTAAAGTGAACATTTTGTTCCACTACTTTGTTTCATTCACAAGTTGATCCTTAACATGGTATGGTTTCAGTGGGATGCAATTGAGAACAAATCGACAGTTTTTCTTTACGGAGGAGGTGCAATTGTCGCAATTAGGTTGTCATCCATTCTAGTCGGAGCCATCAACTCTGTCCCTCTGGTGCATACATTAACTTGTCGCTACCTACATTTACTTGAAAATTTTGCGATGTTCATGAAATAATCCTTTAGAAATTTTTGCTACTAAGACTCTAATTTTGGTAATTATACTGCTATTTGATTGAATTAGTAATCAGTCACATTATTTGATTTGCTTAGTCGTTTGCATATATCAAAAGATGAGCTTATTACTTCCATTTCCATAATAATCTTAATCTGTTTATTGGTAATTCCATAGTATAATAGTATCTTTTATTAATCTTTGATAATTTAGACGTACTCAGATTATATTCTAGTTGCAACCTCTTGTCAAAACTCTTCTCAGTCGATCAGATATACGTTCATTTATACATGCACATGCCGCAATCAGAATCTAATATATAATGCCACCCCACATCTAAAAAATTCAACCGGCAAGACAAATCACATGAACTGCTAATCATCCTGGACTAGAAGAGAACTAATTGCAAGACTACAAAAATTAGTGTAGAACAAAGTTTTAGGATGAACACTCAAATCAAGTTTTGTATTACATCTATGTCAGTTTCTATTTCCCTCTTAGTTCACCATCACACCTACAATGCAAAGTATGAATTTGATTGTTTTCAAAAGCATACCAAACCTTCATATTGACCAAGTGAAATTTAATTTAATTTTTAGATTGAGTGATATTATTGAAATGGATAAAAGTTGGATGAGTAAGTCACGATTATGCAAAGAGTATCGAGATGGTGTTAGAGATTTCATTATCTTTGCCAAGCAACATTCTCGTGATCCCAACTTTATCCTTTGTCCATGTCGCCGATGCGTAAACTGTCATTTGCTTCCATGCTACGAAGTACAAACACATTTGGTGATTAATGGTTTTCTGCAAGGGTACACACTGTGGTTCTGCCATGGAGAGCGTGACACATCGATTCCGGTTGGACAAGAATTGTTGGAAGAGGAAAATGAACCCTTAGTGAATGACGATGACAGTCTTGCCGATGAGATGCAAAATCTAGTGCGGGATGCTTTTGGGATTCACAACAATCCAATGCACACAAATAGTTCAACAACTCATGTCCATGATGAACCGACCGAAACTTCGCACACTGATGGAGACGAGGGTGAAGTGGAGGAGGGTAGGCAAAACTCTGAATTTAACAAAGAATTTGAAGCATTCAGTAAGTTGTTGGAGGATGCTAGTACACCCTTGTATCATGATTGCATCAAATTTTCGAAGTTCTCATTCATCGTGAGGTTATTTCAGATCAAATGTTTGAATAGTTGGTGTGCCAAATCCTTTACAATGTTACTTAAATTGTTGAATGAAGTATTTCCTGAAATTTGTCTCCCAAATTCAGCATATGGAATAAAATAATTCCTTAAATATTTTGATCTGGGGTATGAGAAGATAGTTGCATGTCGATATGATTGTATGTTATTTAGGGGGGATAAGGAGAGTCTGGAGAACTGTGAAATTTGTGGTACTTCAAAATGGAAAGGTGTTCCGAATGAAGAACAAGATGCAAGTGGTATAGTTAAATCAAGGCGGAAAAAGAAGCCAGCAAAACAGATGCGCTACTTTCCTTTGATTCCTAGGCTACAAAGGTTGTTTATGTCATCTAAGACTTCTTCTGATATGAGATGGCATGCTGAAGGGCGAAAGAATGATGGAATTCTCAGACATCCGACGGATTCTGCTGCATGGCAAAGTTTTGATGAAAGATATCCTGATTTTGCTGAAGATACTCGCAACGTGCGACTTGGATTAGCCAGTGATGGTTTTAATCCATTCCGGCAAACGAGTAGTACATACAGCATATGGCCTGTAGTGTTGATACCGTATAATCTACCGCCTTGGAAGTGTATGAAGCCATCGTCATTTATTTTGTCCACAATAGTTCCTGGACCGAAAAGCCCTGGAAATGATATAGATGCCTATCTCCAGCCTTTAATAGATGAGCTGCAACAGTTGTGGGAGGGTGTTCCAACATATGATATAACAACGAAGAAATCATTCCGTCTTCGAGTTGCATTGACTTGGACAATCAATGATTTTTCGGCGTATGCAAATTTATCCGGTTATAGCACCAAAGGGCGTAATGCATGTCCTTGTTGTGCTGATAAAACTACTTCAAGATGGCTATATAATGGGAAAAATTTCTGCTACATGGGTCATAGAAGATGGTTGCCCGACACACACAATTTCAGGATGGAAACTACGACTTTTGATGGGGTTGAGGAGTGGGAACATTCACCTGAAATATCGTCTGGGTCCAATGTGTTAAGGCGGCTACATGGTCATCATTTCAATTACGGTAAGGAAGTAGAAGCCATAAAACGGGGCAAGAAAAGAGCAAGGGATGACGACAACGATGAAGATGATTGTGATGACATTGTTGAGTTAGGGTCCTGGAAGAAGAAGAGCATTTTCTTTACACTGCCGCACTGGGAATTCAATTTATTGCGCCATAATTTAGATGTGATGCATATCGGAAAAAATATTGGTGAAAATTGTGTAGGGACTATCATGGGAGATGATCGGAAGACAAAAGACAATCTTAAGTGTCGTCTTGATTTAGCTGAGTTGGACATACGACACGAGTTGCACCCCGAATATTTACCAAATGGCAGAGTGCGCCTTCCTCCAGCAATGTACTGCATGTCTAAAAAGGAGTTGGAATCGTTCTGCAAAGTTCTACAGGAGCTTAAAGTTCCCGATGGCTATTCATCTAACATAGCAAGGTGCGTCAATGATAAGGAGAAGAGGCTTCAGGGTCTAAAGTCACACGACTACCACATCTTAATGCAGGATCTCCTTCCTGTGGCTTTAAGGTTCTCAATGTGCGACCAAGTCACTGCCATCATCAAGGATCTGTGTAGCATTTATAAAGGACTTTGCTCAAGGGTTCTACATGTTGAAGACATTAACCTCTTGGAGCAACATGCTGCTTTGGTACTTTGTCAAATGGAGAGAATATTTCCCCCTTCGTTCTTCACTATAATGATTCACTTGGTCATTCATCTAGCAGGCGAAGCAAGACTTGGTGGGCCGGTACATTATCGGTGGATGTATCCCATTGAGAGGTAGTTTTTCATATTTGTCAATTATATACTTCAAATTTGGATAATGTGCATCCTTTTTTTGATCTAACCATTTACATGTATAGGTATCTTTATCGACTTAAGGGATATATTAAAAATAGATCTCATCCAGAAGGCTCAAATGCAGAAGGTTATCTCTCGGAAGAGTGCTCCAATTTTTGTTCCCGATATCTTCAGGGTGTCGAGACATGTCTTACTAGACCAAGGAGAAACCCAGTTGGGTCAAACCTTGGTGAGGCACATTATCTATTTCAAACTGCTGGAAATACCATTGGTAAAGTTGATGCGGTTGAGTTAGATAACTTAACATGGGAACAAGCACATCGATATGTGCTAGATCATCATGCAACAGTTGAGCCATTCCGAGAGTAAGTCATAATTAGGTTGGTTTATATTTAATTAAACTCGATTCGAACAATGTACATCTAATTATATTTCATTCTTTTAAATATTTACAGAGAATTTATCCGTGAAATGAAAAGGAATTTTAGAACAAGGAAATTAAGACCATGTGACCAAAATAAGATGATGAATGAAAGATTTCATATGTGGCTTAAAGACTATGTAAGAGTGTTCCAAATTATCAAGTACTTTCTTTTTTTGTTATAATAATCTTAATTTTACTAATATGGTTTACCATCACATCCTATAGGTTCCGAAGTTGCATGATGATTTGGTATCACCTGAAATCAAGATTCTTGCTGCAGGTCCCCATAAGATGGTTAGAAGATTTAAGGGATATATATATATAACGGATTCAGATTTCATACTAAGGATCGTGAACATTATTTAAAGTTCCAGAATAGTGGAATTGTAGTGACGTCAAAGACAAGAAGTTATGCTTCTAAGAATGACACAAATCCAGTTGATGAAGATGTTGACTATTATGGGGTTCTCACTGATATCATCGAGTTAGACTATTTCGGTCATTTTCGAGTTGTCTTATTTTGCGCAGACTGGGCTGGTATGGATAAGAATTATCCCCAAAACAAGGATACTTTAGGTTTCACAATTGTAAACTTTTCAAATTTGATTCATACTGGCACACACATCAGCCATGAACTATTTGTGTTCCCATCTCAAGTACTCCAAGTGTTCTATATTGAAGATCCAGCTTCGCCTAAATCTTGTGTGGCTCTTATTATGCAACCAAGAGATGTATATCAGTTGGGAGAGACATCAGATGATGAGGACGATGATGTCACTAACATTTTTGTTGCTGCTAAATTTCCTAGGTTTGATGTAAACATATCAGATAACAACAGTAAACCTAATTGGCTACGCACGGATGGAGAGCCAGGGGATGTATTGGATATGGAAAAGAGTTGATTGAATATGTTCCTTTTGCTATGCTAGACATTTCTGGATTTGAACATTATACACTTGTATTAAGATTCTCCCATGAAATATGAAATATACAAGTTTTGTTATAGCTCCATTACATTTATCCAGTTTTATATATATCACTATAGAGTTTGATATCTATATCTGTATAAAGTTAATGTTGCTTATATCTATATCTGTATAAAGTTAATATCTAATATCTATTTGGTTCAGTTCAAGGTGCGCACTCTTTTTAAAGAAAGTTTCTTCTTCCTCGAATTACCTTTTAAAGAAATTAACTGCAAATGCAACGTATATATTTAGCTTTTAAAAATGGTTTGTAGTTTTCGTATGCATTGGAAAAAAAATTTAGGATAATTTGTGTATGAACTTTGTAGGGTTTTGATTGAGAATTTTTGAAGTGGCAGTGAGTCTTCCTGGCTCCCTGCATGCCATCTTAGTAGCATACCAAAAAAGTTGGTGTTCTTCCTAGTTGGCATCAGGGAAGTCAAGCAGACATATACATGGCATTGCCATTTTACACTAAAATTTCAACTATCTTCAGCCTTTCAGGAGCAATCTGGCCTAAATTTGTTGATTTTGTTGCATAGATTTTCATTTATGTAATGGTTCAGTTCTTGTTCCTTGGCGAAGAAACCATAAAAATGAAACAAAACCCTATGTGATGAAACTTTACTACAATTAACAGATGCCCTGAATTATAATTTACTTTGTCATGAAACCCAACCTATATAGGTTTTTGAGGTTTTCCCAAACAGATGGATGTACTAGCTCTAATAAAAGATGTCCAGACAGACATCTCTATGAAGATAATGAACTCAAAGTTATTTTTGGAAGAGAGAAACAATGTTACAGCCAACAAAAGCAGATAATGCATATACTTCTCCAAATAGCAATGCAAAATTTTGATGATGAGAACTAAGCAGCAGATTAATAGGTAGTGACTAAGATCGTCTTCACATTTGTTTAACAAGAAAATATCAGTCATAGAATGGATGATGAATGCAGCATTCACCCGATGAAAAGCATTGCATCACAACTGCATCTGATGTTTTGAATGGGACACTAACTGTACTTCAAGAAAGCCAGTGCATTCTGCAGGTTATAGATTGTTATTTGACATAATGTATTTTGACTATCTCACCTGTTCACATGAAATTATAATGGCGTTATGGATGATTGAGGTCATAGTATCTGGTCTGTGCATGTGTAGTTTCTCAGTGTTAAATGCCTATTATTCCAGAATGAATTTTCTTCATTGCTTTCATGTGTAGTTTCTCAGTGTTAAACAGCTTTCATCCATACCAAGTTCTTAATTTTTTAATGTATGCTTCATAATTCTTATTAGCAGGTGTGAATTATGCCGCGACGGAATACGGCGCTTAGAAGAAGGATTGAGGAGCCTCTAAACGAGGAGGATACCCACGTAGAGGTAGGTGAGGGGAGCACCCAGCCACCCCCCCAAAAAAAGACCCGGGGAGCGACAAAGTTAGTTGACGTATGGAAGCTACCCGCGGGTCAAAAAATAGAAGTGGAGATAAATGGGGATCATCAGCCTGTAGGAAAAAGTGCAGTGACTTTCGCAACATTCATTGGGGTGATTGCTCGGAATTCGGAGTATCTTCCACTATCATTCGATAGATAGACAAATATCCCCATAGCGACAAGGACTAGAGCTATTGAAGTTATCAAGGTACCATTTATATTTACAGTATTTCTTAAATAGTTTGGTTATAGGTATTTCAAGGACAACCAGTACAATACTTGCATGATACTTTCACATGGGTGTCACTGTCACATAAATTACTGGTTCCAAAATAGATCCATGGTAAAAAGTTTCTTTTCCCCCTATCATAATTTTGAGTGGCGAGTACAACAATAGAACTCAAATTTTCCTTTCTGTTTTATTTTTAGGGAAAATTGATCATATGCTTTATTTTGTAGTATGTATTCTCCATTAACTGGAAAATAACTGTTGGGAGATACATTCTATCGCCCCACTAGGGCAAAGATGCCGAGGGCAGGAAGGCAAGAAATCGACCTAAATTATTATAAAAATTAGGAGAGTAGTAACTCTTTTAGCTGGGCCCCAACAATAACTAGACAACTGAGATCATTTGTTTGGATGTAAGTGATAAAAACGGAAAGAAGGATGTGATAGAAGATAATTCTTCTCTCTTGGTATGATGAGAGTAAGGGCAATGTAGTTGAATGCATAGGAACTTTGATTTCTTTCTCTTATCGGCTCGAGAAGTCTAACATATAAAAATTTTTTCCTCTATATGTCGCACAACTGAAGTAATAACCGTTTTCTATTTAACACATGCATTGAGTTCTTGCCATAGTCTTCCACATTATCTATATTATCATTACAATATATATATTATGCTAAACCACTTTTGTTCAAAAAAAATTCTATTTTATTTTCAAAACAATAAAAAGAGCAAATGTAAGAGGCTTACATTTTCAAAACAATACTGCCTATAATATACTCAAGGTCTTAATATTCTAGAATACTCAAGGTACTATGAATATTCTAAAATACTCAAGGTACTATGATTTCTATGATACATGCAAGTATGCATATAAAGATGCACAGTGTAGATCATATACATAAGCTGATATCACCTTATAGTAAACCATAGTCATTATCTTGTAGTTGTAGTTTAATGCTTTGAGGTAGTTATCTTATGACGTAAATTCTTTAATCTATGATATTGATTCATGACTGTTGCAGCAAAAATTTAATTACCCGGCGGTTCTTGATGCTAATTGGCTGAATAAATCAATGTCTAAGAAATGGAGAGACTATAAGGTTGAGCTTAAGGCAAAATATTATGACGAGAACCGAACAATGGCCGAGAACACAAGAGCAGTCCCGAGAGCTGTCGTGCGTGCTGATTGGGAATATCTATGCCATTTTTGGAATACACCTGAAGGGAAGGTAATTAAAAAATTGTAGTATATATATGATGCAATATATTTTGATATGATATATGGCTTATTAAATTTTATTGTCTGTGTAATAATTTTATATTATGTGCAGAAGAGAGCTGAAAGAGGTCGTGCAAGTAGGGAAGCACAGGACGTGCTGCACACTGCAGGAGGTACAAGCTTTGCACGACGACGCGCAATGATGGTATATCTAAGCGTTTTGTTCTTCACTATAATACTTGTAGAGTAACTCTTAATACCAAAAAACTTTCGTTTTTTCAAAACGAGTTCAATTGATTTTGATTTTAATATATGTAGGATGTGGAGCGAGGAGGTGCGGATCAGTACGGTGATTTAGATTTCTTCGACGCAACCCACATGAACTCACAAGGCGTATTTCCGTCCTCAAAGGCTGCGACGATATCGGTAATAGTTTTTCTATCTTAAATTTGCTTATTTGATGTGTAATATGCCTTAACAATGAATTTGGATATTTTTTTTAAAACAGGCAACTGCTCGGAATAGGTATGCCGAACTGTCATCCGCTCCCACCGCTGATATAGTGCAGCTTCAACACCAGGCGTTGGTCGAAAGCATTGGTCCGGAGCGCCCTGGCCGTGTGCGTGGGAAGGGGTTAGGACCAACACCCTCTCGTACTCGTGCTTCTTCATCATCACAGCCGGATCCTAGAGATGAGAAGATAGCTAATCTAGAGGCAACAGTCGCAGAGCTTAAGGCAACAGTTGCAGAATTAGCACAGATGGTGAGGAGAACAAATGTTCAAAACCCATCTAACATACCGAGACAGGTTAGAAATTATATAGAGTATTGTTCTTATCTAATTGTGTCTACCAATTGCTTAGCATTAGCATTTTATACGAATCTGACTAATTGTGTGTACCAATCCGACTCATGGCATCTTTCATACTTATTTCTTATACAACATGATGTTAGAGACCCGACATCATCCAGTCGTCCGAATGAAGAGGAAGCCGACGACCTTGGTGATCCCTTCGACGACATCGCTAGACGTACACTGTAGGCTTGTATTTTCTCAACTTTTAGGTATTACAACCTTATTAGCTTCACTTCTTTATGTATTACAGCATTTTCTATTAAAAATACATTGTCTATTATTAAAAATACATTTTCTATTAAAAATACATCTTCTGTTCTTCATCTAACATAGTCCTGAAGAAGGCTCAATAAAAAAACAATGTCCTGAAGAGAAGATATTAAAGGTACATTCAGCCCCAAATACATATTTAGTTGAACTATATATCAAATTTGAGAGTTTTTGATTTCATCGTACGGGATGACAGCTGCATCGAGTATTTCAGGATGAGAAGTCAGCAACCCTTCAAGTTCAACAGGCGCAATCTATAGGAGTTAAAACTGACCTTGTTATATAAACTAGTATAGTACTTCAATTAATTCCTAATCCTATTATTTCTATTCAATCTTAGAGATAGTTTAACTTAACATTAACATCACATATCATATAAATATGGTCAACTGTATCTGTAGTGATATATAGTTCAACTTAACATATCAAATCTTACCTGAAAACCTTTGTACTTGATCAACTCTTTTATGCGATCCACAATATAAAGTTCTCCATCTTCATCAATATACCCAAGATCGCCAGTGCGCAACCACCCCTCCTTGTCTAAATTCACACTAATTAATATAGTATAACAATTGCCTATGCTATATAGTTGCAGTTTGCAAGTACGTAGAACCATTTACACTTGAAGAAAGCAGAACTGGTTCCTAGTGTGATGATCTTCCTATGCAAAACTGAAAGATTTTTCTTGAAAAAATTGTCTGCATTAAAAGTTTACGAGGTTTTTAATCAAATTGTACTTCACCCTTTTTCTACATTCTGATGGGTATTAGCTTTTATAGAATTTGGAAGAGCATCTGAACATGAAATTAGTAAATAACTATTTTGGTTTTTTTGAGTTGCAAATTTGATGAAGTTGAATTATTTCCCTCATTCTCTTTCTTGTGATGTTTTAAAACTTGAACATCTTTGTAAATGACAAAGACAAATGAAAATGGAAGTTATTCTGGATTGCATTTGATATGAATATACTTTCTGAATTTTGTTTCTCAGCTCAGTGTTAACCATAATCTTCTCTTGTTAATTATTATGTTATTTTTCTATGTATCTTTATATTTTGTTTGGTTTTCCATTTAGTCAAGAACTTATATATGATGCAGAGTTATGTTTCTCCACATTCGGAAGCAGATTACATTAAATAAACTTTGTGAAAGATCGACATATGGAGAAATTGAGAACTAATATCTAATAGGGTAGTAAAACTGGAGATTGTTAGGTTTGCATCTTGCATCTAATTGAGCACCTCATTACAGAAATCTAGTTATTAGGCATGCAGTACTTTAAATGTGAGTCATAGCGCAAACTGTGATGTATAATGGAATTGTTTATTACTGATATATGTGGATTAACCTAAGGCCTAATAGGATATCCTTTTGAATGAAGTTGATCCATACCTAATTATTCTTAATGACCCCATGGCCTTTCATACTATTTAGTTACAAAAGTTTGATTCTTAAGATGCGCGCAGTACAGGCATAGTCCGATTAACACTTTTAATTAGTGTGAATTTACTGAAGTTCACTTCAGTAAATTCCTATACTGATGCATACTGATGTTTACTGAAGTTCACTTCAGTAAATTCCTATACTGATGTATACTGATGTTTAGTGAAGTTCACTTCAGTACCTATATATATTTACTGAAGTTCACTTCCTATTTAGGCATTAAGGTGTAATCTCCTATACTATTCCATGTGGTTGTTCACTTCCAGAATTCTTTCAGAATACTTTCAGAATATTTCAGAATAAGAATGATTCTTACTTCTTATTCTCTTCATATCTATACTTTCAGATATATTCCGTCACCAGTCAACACTATCGCAGTTCCAGAGGGATGGGAGCATTGTTAGTACTGAGTTGAAGAGTAGCTGCTCCAAAACTAAGGCAACCTTGATTGGCTTGTTAGAGGCAGGGAGTCTATGAATGGGTTGTAGAAGGGAGCTGATAACTCATTGTTATGTTCTGATTGAAAATCAACTTCTACTCATGGAGATTTGCAAGAACTTTATCAACAAATCAACTTCTACTCACTATTGTAGTTTTCGCTATTCTTTATGTGAAAGAACTTTATGTGTTCTATATTTTGAAGTTGAAATTTTTTTATGTGATGTATATATAGTACTATGAATGAAAGATCTTTGTTTTATAAAAGTTTCAAGGAATGTTTGTTTGATTATTTGTGAGTTTGAAGGAGTCTTTGTTTGAATATTTGATTATTTGTTTGATTATTTGTGGAGTAGTGGAGTTTGTGATAATTTGTGGAGTAGTAGAGTTTGTGATAATTTGTGAGTTTCAATAATATGGTTATAATTCCATGGGTTTCATAATTTGTGGAGGAGGGGGAAGCAAGAATAAAACATTTCCCGGCATTTACCAACGCCGGGGTATGTTCAATAACGGTAAGATTTTTTTAAAAATCAAAAGTACAACCCTGGCGTTTCTCAACCGCCGGGGATTCATCAAAACTTGGCCGGCGTTCATTTGCGCCGGGGATTAAACGCCGGGGGGTATGTTCAATAACGGTAAGATTTTTAAAAATTCAAAAGGACAACCTCGGCGTTTTCAAACGCCGGGGATGCATAAAACAATGGACGGCGTTTATTTGCGTCGGGGATTCGAATAAGATTCCCCGGCAGCGGTATGGACGGCGCTTGCGGCGGCGCTTCACGAAACGCCATGTTTGATTCCCCGGCAGTTGAAAAGCACCGGCCATTATAGGAAAAAACCGCCGGCGATTAGAGTACTGTTTGTAGTGTGTATTGTTTGCTAAAGTAAAGCAGATACGTATAAGTATAATTTTGTGCAAAATTAACTATTTTTAAAGATATCTCTAATATTATAATGGGAGAAGGCCTTAGTGTCATTTGTAAATATTTTGTCATTCTACCAACCCGTACAACGCACGTGTATAACTATTATAAAGAAAAGCTATATTTATTAAAACGTGCATCGCACGTGTAAACTACTAGTTTAATTATAAACGATGAAGTTTGAAGTTTCTAGTCTAAGAAGCTAATGAAGAGTCACATTCAAATAAAGAGCCTAATAATATAATTATCTCTTATTACATCCATATGGCATAATCTAAACGTTGAGTAATAATTATTAATAATATAACTTAAACAGACATTTGACTAGTACCAGAGGCAATTATAGTTGACCTTAGCATGGCTCTTGGTGGAGATGCGAACTAAACATATGCATACATAGATCAAGTAAATTAAGTTTTTAACTAATTATATATGTGAACTTCGATTATCACAAAAAAGCATATATACTTTTTTGGTCTTATAAAAGAAGTTTAGTTTTATAATATATACCAGTGCCAGTAACAGAGTCACAGTTTATTTATAAGAGGAACAAAACCATCACCGTGTGCAGTCGACCGTGCGATCAACCGTCCACCTCGCAGGAAAGCCCATGTACATTGTGCGGTCGATTGAAATTACTATTGTTGCTAATGCTGATTGCTTTCATTCTTTTTTGATCCTTCGCTTCGAACCCTCTACTTGTATCACCATCTTCTCTTCACACCGAATAAGTATGCAAGATATAAAACCCAATATCTCCAACCATACCAGCTGAAATGGTTAGCCAAATTTTTCAAAAAATATTTTTATCTAGTGAATCTGGCTAGTTATTATGCTTAATCTCTAACCATGTGTTGAAAACATATTTGGGGGAAATAAATATTATTCTTATTCGTTTATATTATTTACTGTATACATCTATATATAAGAATTACATTCTTGGAGGAGAAGAAATGAGATTGAGAGAAGATTGAGGGGTGAGAGATTTGGAAAATCTATTTCCTATAGATTAGGAAACAGAATATACACATTAGCACTTACTATATTTCAACACATCCCCTCAAGTTGGTGCATAGATATTGAACATACCCAACTTGTCAAAAAATTTCAAGAAGAGCCGACTCGAAACTGTCTTGGTCAAAATATCTGCGAGCTGATCTTCTGACTTCACTTTAGAATCTCAATGACTTTCTCATCCAATTTCTCCTTGATGAAGAATCTATCCACATCTACATGTTTCGTCCTATCATTTTGAATTAGATTGACGGCAATATCACATGTTGCTTGACTGTCACAATACACCTTCATAGGTTCATTCGAAGTACAGCCTAAGTCCTGCAACATGAGTTTCAGCCAAAAAGATTCTTTTATACTTAGAGCTACTCTGCGATACTCAGCCTCTGCACTAGAGCGTGTAACAATATTTTGCTTCTTGCTTCTCAATGTAACTAGATTTCTACCAACAAAGGTGAAGTATCCTGAAGTGGAGCGCCTATCAATTATAGATACTGCCCAATCAGCATCAGTTTATGTCTCAACCTTCAAGTGACCATATTTCGCAAATAGGACCCCTTTTCCTGGAGCAGACTTAATATATCTCAGAATTCTCACCATTGTATCCATGTGATGTTCCTAAGGTACATGCATAAATTGACTTACCACACTTAAGGCATATGATAAATCTGGCCGTATATGCGCAAGATACATCAGTCATCCAACCAATCTCTAATATCTTTCCTTGTCACAAGGCACATGATCAGATTCGTTGCAAAGTTTCAGTCCTTCTTCTAACTGTGTACCAATCGGCTGACAAGCAGATATTCCAGTTTCCTTCAATAAATTGAGAGCATACTTTCTTTGAGACAGAAATATACCCTTTCTCGAGCGAGAAACCTCAATACCAAGGAAATATCTCAAAGAGCCAAGATTCTTCATTTCAAACTCTTATGACAAGTAGCTCTTCAATGTTGTTCGCTCCTCAGGATCATTCCAAGTTACTATCATATCATCCACATCTATAATGAGAGCAGTAATCTTACCTTCTTTCCTTTTCAGGATTAGGGTATGATCTGAATTACTCTGACAATATCCGAATGTCCTCATTGATTTTGTAAACCTCCCAAACCAAGCTCTTGGCAACTGTTTAAGACCATATAGTGCCTTCCTCAACCGACACACTTTATTACTGTGTTGGACTGGTCTATTTGATCCTGGTGGTAGATCCATATAAACCTCTTCTGTCAAATCCCCATATAGAAAGGCATTTTTCACATCAAATTGCTCTGACGACCAGTCAAGATTTGCAGCAAGTGACAGTAAAAATCGAACAGCGTTGAACTTTGCCACAGGTGCAAATATTTCGTCATAATCAATTCCATAAGTTTGAGTGTACCCTTTGACAACCAGTCTTACCTTGTACTGCTCTATCGAACCATCCGACTTATATTTCACCGTATAAATCCATCTGCATCCTTCCGGCTTCTTCCTGCTGGCAGCTCGACTATCTTCCAAGTCTCATTCTTCTTCAAGGACTTCATCTCCTCATCTATAGCTGCTTTCCACCTTGGATCAACTAAGGATTCTTGCACACTATTAGGAATAGATGCAACAGATAATTGATTCACAAATGACTTATTTGATTCAGATAATCAGTGAGTGGACACATAATGACTCATGGGGTACTTGACTTTACTAGTGGAATTCGACTCATAAGTGGGTTTTGGGATACCTCTAGTAGTACGGTTTGGGAGTTCTCTTCTTGGAGCTTCGGACAGCGATGACGATTGATTTTGGAGTTCTGCTAGGGATAGAGATAGATCTGATGGTACTGGTGGTGGAGAAGGTTCTGACGGTGCTGGTGGTAGAGATGGCTCAACTTTATGGAGGTTCGGCACTGATTGCAGTTCTTCGTAGAAATCTCCTTCCTCAACCAAATCTTCATTCGAGTGATCGTCACTACTTACATCTAGATTTTCTTTCCTTATATCCGATTGTTCATTCTGAACGGTAACCACTTCATCATAGGTAAGAGTTTGAACTTCACTTCGGTACTCCCCCTGAAGTTCATTCTCAGAAAAAATACATCTCATCTTTATGGAATACAACATCCATAGTCACAAATATACTTTGAGTTGGTGGGTGATAGCACTGATACCCTTTCTTATCCTGTGCAAACCCCACAAACACACATCGGACAGCTCGAGGAGTTAACTTATTACGTTCATGTTGATGAAGATGAACAAATCCAACACACCTAAATACACAAGGTGGCAAGTTGACGACTTTTGGTGCATTCACAGCTTCAGTTAATTCTTGAAATGGCATGAGAAAGTTTAGGATATTAGAGGGTAGTCAATTGATTAAGTATGCAGCAGAAGCAAGGGCTTCCCCCCAATAAATGAGTAGCATATTTCCATGGATATGAGAAGTACGGATCACCTCGAGCAAGTGTTTATTTTTTCTTTCTGCAACCTCATTCTGTTGAGGTATATATGAGCATGTAGGATGGTGAACAATTCCGTATTCCACCAAATATTGTTGCAGATTAGAACTCAGGTATTCTCCGCCATTATCACTCCTAAGAACTTAAATCTGTGATTTATACTGAGTCATAACATGCTTGTGAAATTTTTGAAATAAGCCACTAACTTCACTTTTCGACTTCATCAAACAAATTTAGGTCATACGAGTACAGTCATCAATAAATATCACAAACCATTTGGCTCCTCCAACGTAGTGTTTTTAGATGGACCCCAAATATCAGAATGAATAATCATAAATGGAAGAGAGCTTCTACCTAGATTTGGGAGAAACGAGACACGGTGACCTTTTGCGAGTTTACACACATCACACCGAAGATAGAAATATCCATCTTCAAAAATAAACTTGGAAATAATTTCTTCAAATAACCAAAAAGAAGCATGTCCTAGACGTCGATGTCATAGCCAAATATCTGATTTCTTCTTCTCACCTTTGGATCCTTCCACACTTAGAGCTTGAGTCAACTTGCTTGAACTTTCATATTCTAAATCCAAGTAATAGAGCTTTGAAACCCCATAACAAATCGTCTTGCGAGTCTGAATATCCTTAAACACACAATCTGAAGGCCAAAAAACTACAATACAATGTAAGGCAGTGGTTATTTGAGCAACAGATAACAGATTAAAATTTAAGGATGGCACAACTAGGACAGTATCTAAGGTTAGGTTGTTTGTGAGAGGTATGGACCCCTCGCTAGTAACAGTGGCATGATCACCATTAACAGTGGACATAGTTGATTTGGTGGATGGTTGAAAATTTTGGACTTGTCTATAATCAAAAGTCATATGGTCGGTAGCACCCGAATCAATTATCCATACATTATTCATAACAGAGGCATAAATATTAAAAACCTTACCATCATTACCTGCAACAGCACGATCAGCAACTCCAACTGCGACAGTGGGTTGATTGCAAGTCTTCTCCCGAATATCCCTGTTATGATCCCAGATCTCTGGATTGCCGATAATCTTATAACAATGAGATTTCGTGTGGCCGATCTTGCCACAATGAATACACTTCCTTGACTCTTACGAATATTGTCCTATAGCAACACAAAAAATAGCACAGCAAGCAGAACCGATGATCGAAATACCTGGGCGGATGTTTGGGAGGTAGGAGGACGGAGCAAGGGGGTTGTCGATCGGGAATAGGGAGCAGCATGGAAATAGGGAGCGGCGGAGGGAGGGGTTGAGCAGCGTGGTCGGCGGTGGCAATGGCGACAAAGTTGCGGGGGCTTGATTGCGGGGTTGCCTGCGAAGGTGGAGATGGCGATGGGTTCGAAGAGGAGGACGATGGAGGGAATTGCGGTGGAGGTGCTGTCGGAGTTGGAAGGGAAGGGGCCACGGTTGGTTTCGGGCTGAGGGCGTCAGCAATGAGGGTTTTCGACGGGATCGACGACTGGATCGGGTCCAGTTAATGAAACGATGGACGAAGTAAGGGTTTCGGGGTTCGGGTTTGGTCTGAGATTGGTGATTGGTGAGGATGAACATGCCGCTTCTTCTTCCTCTTCTTCACGTAGCCTAGGATATTTTAGGCTCTGATACCATGTTGAGAATAGATTTGGGGGAAATAAATATTATTCTTATTCATTTATATTCCTTACTGTATACATCTATATATAAGAATTACATTTTTGGAGAAGAAGAAAGGAGATTGAGAGAACACTGAGGGGTGAAAGATTTGGGGAATCTGTCTCCTATAGATTAGGAAACAGAATATACACATTAGCACTTACTATATTTCAACCCCATGCATGTTCCTCTATATTTTGCCTCTTCCTATTTATTTACCTCTTTCTGTTAATGGCTAGACAATATTTCTAACCAGTATATCTAGCCGTTGGAGATGTAACACGAGAGTGGCTTATTAAATATGACTATGCATCTTTATTTTAGCTGGCCGGAGATGTTATATAGATAGCGAACCACGTGTAAGTTGGAAATTTCCTAGTACAATATTTCAAACATAGATAGTTAGGGGTTCTTTCTTGTTAATTGTTGTAAGTATGTCTTCCCCTGTCTCAAAGAGTGTTTATTGGTATTGATTAGTTGAGAGATTCATGTGCAGGGTTTTAAGAAATCATCTACTAAGTATAGACATTGAACTGCATACAATGAAAATGAACGCTTTAATCATTGTGAACTGTGAATATATAGAGATATATTCCCAATATATTTGAATATTATTATTATGTATATATTGTAAGGGATAATACATGTTTGTACGTATTATCTATTAATTGTTGGACCGGGCTTAATTTGCATAAAGTCCAAAACCCAATCTAATCTCATATAAACTAATCTTGTTAGTACTTGTGATTATTCTAATTCTGATAATTATAATATAATATCTCAAACAACAAGAATATTAAATCATAATCCTCATTTCTCTTTGTTCTTATTCTCATATTATTCAACATGAATTACAGACATAAATTACAATATGACTCCAAGAGTCATCAGATTGCCTATATATCCATGGGTTTTAACATTTTCCGTTGCCATTGTATTGATTAAACTGTTTTATTTTGTACAACATTGTTTAACTTGGAAAATTTTGATCGAATTGTCTATCCTATAGAGTTGTTTTTTTTTTTGAGGTTAAAGGTGGAATAATGCCACCATGTTTCATTAATAAGAAATTAATAAAACAACCCCAGCGTACCGGAGGGAATACAAAAGTAAAGTGCAGAAAATAGAACATAACCCCCCAACACTATCCTAGAGGGTGAGTCTAACCACATGAAAAAAAGTCCAACCAAAGGTACAATAGATCGAAACAAAATACAAAAAGAGCTAGTTGCAGGCTGTGGATTTCCACTTGTAACATGTTCCTTGTGATTCTGAGGGGTGCCTACTCCTCAGTCCAGTGTCGGTCCAAACTCGACATCCTCATCATCGAATTCTTCCACCTAAAAGATTCTGACAATCCTCCCTCTTGCTCCTGTAGCAGCAGCTGTGACCCAAAAGAAAATAAGATGCATGATATGAGTAAGGTTACCAGAAATACTATTACATGAAGCACGAAAATAGAAATTATTTCTGTCTAGCCATAACACTGAAGTAGTTGCCGCAATTGCTGTGTACCAAGCATCCTTCATTTCATGGTGCACCGATGCAAATTTGGGGACAACCCACAAATCCTTGTATTCACTGGGGTAGTCACTTGTCCCTAGGGCCCGTAATACCTCTATCATAGTTGCCTTACTCCTTTGACAGTGAATGAAAAGGTGATTCAAATTCTCTGTATGTATGTTACAGAATTCACAGTTGGTCACTATCTGGGGTTGTCTTTTAGCAAGGTTCTCTCTGGTGAGGATTGCATTATTGAGCACTAGCCGGAGGAAGACCCTGACTTTAAGGGGTGTTTTGGTTTTCCATAACACCTATGCCCAACTGGGTCTACATCCTCGATACTGAACGCGATGATACAGAGACCTAACAGTGAAAGCTCCTTTGGTCTCTAGTTTCCAGTGCATTTGATCTGGGCCTTGAGCGCACCTCGCCCCGTTCCGTGTAATGTGTGTTTGTAGTTCATTCAGTCGCTGCTATAACCCTGAGCTAAGAGGTCCTCGAAAAGACGGTTTCCAATTGCTCCTCTTCCATGTCTTGGCCACTGATACGTTCGGGCGAGTCGTCTTCTCATACAAATCTGGAAAAGTCTCCTTAAGGGTATGGGCACCACACCATTTGTCCCACCAGAATCTGGTGGACCGTCCATTACCAATAGTCGATGTAACTGCTGAGTTGAAAGACCCGCTTGCTTTGGTAATCCCTTTCCAGAAGAGAGAAACTCTAAACCCTACCCGGAAGCTTAAACTTCTCGTACCTTTCCCCCTAAGGTATGGTTGAATGAAATCCTGCCATCCTTCCCCACTGTGGTGGAAGACCTTCCACCACCATTTTTCCAGTAAGGCAAGGTTCATATCTCTTAAGTCGATGATGCCTAGCCCTCCGTGTTTCTTCATGCATGCAATACCCCACTTGATCAGGTGGTATCCCCCACTATTCGAGTCTGCCCCTTTCCATAGAAATCACTTTCGGATTCGGTCAATCCTTTGGATTACCCATTTAGGCAGCTCAAAAACTGATATGTAGCAAATGGACAGATTAGACAATACCGAATTGATAAGTACCACTCTACCCCCGAGGGAAAGCGACTTTCCTTTCCATCCAGACAATATGTCCTCCACCCTGTCTATGATAGGTAGCCAGTCCGTCTTGGTAAGCTTCCCTGTTCTGGGTGGGAGCCCTAAATATTTGATTGGAAACTCGTCTTTCAAACTATGGTAGCATGGTCCTATGCTTCTACATCAAAAAGTGCAATTGGAATCAAAGCACTCTTGTGGAAATTAATCATGAGACCTGATCAGACTTCAAAACAGTAGAGGGCCCCTTTAAAGCAGACAGTTTTTGACCTGTTCCCATTACCGAAGAGTAGGGTGTCATCAGCATACTAAAGAATCGTGCACCCTTGGTTAGAGGTGCTGCTAGCCCCGGGCTTTATCCAACATTTTCTCTGACAGTTATCTAGCATGCCCCTCAGAACATCCGCTACGATAGTGAATAGAAGAGGTGACAGCGGATCTCCATACCGAAGTCCCTTCTTGCACGGAAACGGTAGACCCGGTCGCCCATTAACTGAGATTACCATTTTACTAGTGTATAAATATTGTTTGATCCACCTGATCCATTTAACCCTGAATCCTCTCCCTCTGAGAGCCTCCAGCGTGCAATCCCAGTCGACGGAGTCATATGCTTTCTCAAAGTCCAGTTTGAGGAGGAAATTCTTAGACTGGCCCGTATGGTAGTGGTGGATAACTTGTTCTGCGGTGGCCACACAGTCGAGGATACATCTGCCCTTGATGAACCAGTCTGGATGTTGCTAATTAAACTGTCCATTATGCTTCCCAGGTGGATGGCCAGGACCTTTGTGATGATCTTAACCGAGCAGTTTATGAGGCTAATTGGTCTAAAATCTCCCACCCGCGTAGACTCCACCCGTTTAGATATCAGAACTACTTCCGCAAAGTTGAACATGCCCAATCTGAGATTGTTGTGGAAGAATTTATCCATCAATGCCATAATATCTCCTTTTATTTCTTTTTAGAAAACTTGGAAGAATATCATTGGGAAGCCGTCTGGCCCAGGCAACTTATCTGCTCCCATTTGAGTGATGGCCTTTTCCACTTTCGTTTCTGAAAAAGGTGCTTCCAAAGTGGACAGCGAATGCGCTGACACGTTCTGGCAGCCCTGCCAGAAATCATCCCTAAGTGGGATCCTGGAGTCATTCTTCTTCCTAAAGAGGCCCTTGTAGTAATCGTAAAAGGTTTTGGAAATCACATTTTCGTCTTGTGATGTTTTCGTTTCCATTTATATGGACAGGACTAGATTGGATCTACCTCTTGCGCTTTCCACTTGGTGGAAGTAGGCTGTATTCGCGTCTCCCTCTTTGAGCCATGAAATCCTCGACCTTTGTTGCCATTTGATCTCCTCCAGCTGATAAAGATTGGCAATATTTTCTCGGAGCTCTAGTAGCCTGTTTCTTTCATCTTGTGACAGGACTCTCGTTTCTTCCAATCTCTCTAGCTCATCAATTCTTTCCAAAAAGGAATCTTTTGCACGCTAGATGGTTGAGAATCTAGACCGATTCCATCTACGCAGCCTCTTTCGCAAATTGCAGATTTTTTCACACCATTGGGTTGCAGCGTCCGTACCATTAGTTAGGAAGGCCCAATTTTTCATCACCATGTGGTGAAATCCCTGGATTTCTAGCCATGTCTTCTCAAATCTGAACTTCCTTGGCCTTTGAGATCCCTGTACCCCAGCATCAAGTACGACCAGGGTATGATCCGACGTAGGTCTAGGAATAGATTTAGCGGTTGCCAATGGGAATTTAGCCTCCCAATCCATCGATACTAGTATCCTGTCCAATTTGACCATAATCGGGGATGCTTGCATGTTTGACCATGTAAATAGTCTGTCATTGATTGGGATATCGATCAGCTCTAATTCCATGATCACCCTATTGAACTCTTCTCTATGTCTGTCGCTAGAGCCTCTTCTCCTGTGCTCGAAAGCAAATCTAGTAATATTGAAATCTCCCCCAACAATCCAAGTTCCCGACCATCGTTGTCGAATATCGATAAGCTCTTGCCAAAAAGCATCTCGATCTGTAGCCACGTTCAGCCCATAAACGACAATGATCGTCTGCACCCAATTGTCAGACCATCGCCTCAGTCGGACAGTCAGGGAGAACATTCCACTGTATTCCTCAAAACAGGTGAAAATATCTGGGTTGAACCCAATAGCAATCCCCCCCCCGAAGCTCCTGAGGATGGGCATAGCACCCATTCCTTGATTCTGTTGCCCCCTACTCTTTTGAGTTTAAACCCGTGCGCGAGCTTTGTCTCCTGTAACCCTACCACCTCCGCCTTGGAGTTCATAATGACTTCCCTAACCATGTTGTGGACGAAAATGTGTAATTTTTCACTTTGTTTGAGTTTTGGTTCTCCATTTAATCATAGAGTAGGAATACTCAACCTTTTTCTAGGGTTGGCAACCGGGTCGACCGGACAGGGTCGGGTCGGACTCGTCCGGGTTGGAACCGAAGTTGGGCGGGTCCGGGTTGGGTCGGTTGGTTAACCGGGTCGGGCCGGGCTGGGTTGGATTTGGAAAATATCGACCCGCCCAACCCGTGAACCCATTCGGGTAGGGTCAGGTCACGGGTTGGCCCGTGTGTTTGATTTTTTTTTTTAACTTCAAAAAAATTGTAGAAATTGTAATACCCCGATTTTTCTTAATACTTAAAGATTATTTATTTATTTTCATATGGTGTGCTTGTGTAGCTTGTTGTCTATTATTTTCTCTACATGATGAATAAAGTGTATTATTTTCTATAGAGCATTCTTCTTGAAGCCCAATGTTGATTTGTTCATTTTCTCTTTTTAAAATATTTATTTTTGGCCCAAATGGATTTAAGCCCATTTTGTGTAACACTTTTTATACATTATATTTTTGTACAATTTTATTAGTGTGGGTGTGCATGCACGTGCATTTCGCATACACGTGCATTGAGCACCTTTTCTTTTGGCCGGATTGTGGGTAGAGTAGTGGCATCCATCATGGGCGGTTGTGTGTGAGTGTGGGTAGTTTCTCAAACTCCCGATTGCATCCTATCCCTTGATCTGCAACTCCCCTATTAATCTTAGCCATCTATTCTATCTATTTCCTAGTATAAATACCCCTTCTATTTCCCTATCTCTTTTACACTAAGATTTTCTAAGATTATTTTAAGAGAGTTATTTGTGAGTTTGTGTGTGTGGGAGCTTTTCTGTGGAGACGAGCAGCACTTCTGAGGAGCTCGGTGTGGAACAAAGGAGCAAGGAGTGCAGTACCGTATTGAAGAGTTTTGCGGGATTTCGATTATTTCTTCATATAAGGTGGGTGTTTCTCAGGACTTCTAATGTAGGAATGATACTATAATTGTTATGATTGATACCATGTTACAAAAAGTGAATTGAATGCAGTAGAAATTGCTTGAACATGCTATTAATAATGAGAACGAGACTGTCGGTACAGTCGACTGCCATGTGAGCCAGCCGACTGGTACGAGACACTATTTTTCATAATGTGCTGATAAACATGTGTGCAATTAGACATGATGGTGTGATTATTATATGTATATTTCTCCCTATGACACATATGATAGAGGGAAGGTAAATGAATGAAAAAAACTAATGGTGATTAATAACTTAGAATTGTCGGAGCAGTCGACTGATGTTGTGTTAAGTCGACTGGTACTTCAATCTGACTGTGACTGTTTGGAAGTTCCATAAATTAAGATATTCCATTATGTAGACCCAGTTTAATGACTTGAGATTCATATCTTCATTGTCGTAAGAAAGTATGAGCAATGCGAACGCATGTTTAAAGTATTTTCTCTAAAGAAAAGAGCATATTCGTAACTTGAAAATTCATGTTGTAATGTTACTGAACGATAAGAGACTCTGTCTAAGAAACATGAATTTATGTATACTGTTAATTGACATCATGATGCAAGTGCACGTAAGAACTGTAAATAATCTTTTAAATTAAAATGGATCTGTCCAGTCGACCGAATGCGTGTAGCAAGTCGACTGATCTGGACATAGAATTGTGCTGTTGAAATCTCCAGGACAGACGACTGATGGATGAACAGTCGACTGTCATGAGGACAATATTGTGAACCTGAAAAAAATTGCGGGACAGGCGACTGGTTGTGTGCAACAGTCGACTATCCCGAGCATTATGATGATCCTGTATGTGACTGTATGAGTCGACTGGTGTTCTTCCAAGTCGACTGTACAGAGTGGACTTTGATATATTTGAATTCATGTTATTTACTGTTGGTAATGGTGAACTTTATGATTTAAGTCGATGGACTCTGTTTATGGCTGTATGAATTATGTGAAATGAATCGTAGATGAGAATTGAGAATTAATTGAAAATATGAAATGTGAAATCATGATAAGAAAGTCTGCGAGACTCTAAAATGAATGATGAGCTGATGATGCTCAATTGGATATTGTAAATTTGAAATTGAACGAAAGAGTAGCTAAGTCTCCCCGGTAGTGAAATGAAATGAAATTGAGAAATAGACCAAGGTTGGTCATGTGAAATGAAATGATAAGTCCGGTTTGATGGAGAGGCTAACTCTAGAGCTTGATTTTCATTCATGATTCTAATCAATTTAATACATAGTGTGGAGGTGATGAAGGTGAGAGAAAAATATGAGTATGAGAGCTAAGGTACGGTGCGGGTGTGTGAGCCGCAGAATGCATGCTTGATGAGTCAAGACAAGGCGCGGGCACAACTCAGTAATGATCGGACTTTAGTCACGCTTATGGGATGTTTTGGTGACTGCAAGAGAATTGTGTTCAGGGAGGAGGCTGAATTGTCGCAGAATGCATGCTTGACGAGTCAAGACATGGCGTGAAATTCTACTCCAGGGGCCAGGATACATGCTTGTACTCATAGAATCATCTAGGATACTCACTGAAATTACAGAAGTAGAGTAAGTCATGGCGGGGGATTGAACCCTACAAAAATGAAGAACGATTAAGAGGCTTGCCCTCGAACCTATGTAGTATGGGATGCATAGAATTCGAACAAGTGCGCATTAGTGTCATGATAATTAAATAAATTGCATTAAGGATTAAGTGCACAATCACGACACGACATCCTTAAAAGTTCCCTTTGATTTACATGCTTATTATGAACAAGTTGTGATTTTGTCAAGAAATGAGATTCATTATACTGTTTCTGGCATAGAGAGGATGGCCATGTATAATTATCATCGGTTGAATAAACTGACGTACCCACAGTTTTGTATGCAGGATAAATTACATGTAAAGAGGAATGGATGCATAAAGATCTCACTATGTTGTTATTCATTTATGTAAATGTTGTACATTTTGCTTCCGCTGTGTAAATTTAAATGTAAGATGTTGTAACTCTGATGTAAAAAGAAAAGTTTGAATTTCCTTATAAAATTGTACTCAAAGAAAGTGAAAAGATCCTGAAGAACATCTCGAATTCAATGATTTGGGATTCGGGGCGTTACAGAAATAATAATAATAATAGTAATAATAATAATAATAATAATAATAATAATAATAATAATAATAATAATAATAATAATAACTAAAGAGTGAAATTGCTAAAACAAATGTATATATTATTCATATGATTTCAACTTATACAAATTTTCAACTTTTTTAAGAGAAACAAAGAATTATTATAAATTGGTTCTATACAATTACATTTTTCTTCTATAAAAAGACAATTTTCAAGAATTTTCTAACTTATTTATAAGAAACAAAGATTTATTACAATTTTTAATACATTTATAAATTTCTTGTATAAGTTGGTCTTCAATTTGTTGTTGTTGTTGGTCTTCAATTCTTCATGTTGGTTGCTATTATTGTTGTTGTTCTTCTTCCGGCAAATTGCTTCTACTTGTAGATATGTCAAACTCTATTCCTTGAGTCCTATCTTCGGCCATCATCCAGTCTTCCGTACAGACGAGCATCTTCAACGATTGGGGCTTTAAGCGATTCCTATAATCGGTTAGAACCCTGCCACTTGTAGAAAATGTACTTTCTAAAGCAACTGTAGAGACAGGAGGAGTTAGTAGATCTTTAGTCATATATTTAAGAATACTATAAGTATGTTCATGGGGGAAAAATACACAAAAAAAAACAAAACCAAAAAAACCAAAAAAACCAAAAAAACGGCTATAACAGAGCCATTGCTTTATTTTCGGCCGTTGGACTCGCGGGTCGAACGGTCGACCCGCGCGAGTCGAACATTTGGCCCGTACGGGTCTAACGGTTCGAAACCCGTGGGTCGACCCGCTGGTTGGTGGGCGGGTTGGCTACTGTTCACTGGGTTGGCGAGCCGGGTTCAACGGGTTGGAAATCCATATTACTCGACCCGGGTCGACCCACTTAGTCTCGCGGGTTCGACCAGGACCGAACCGTATATTCACGGGTTAGGTTTGGCGAGCAGGTCGCGGGCGGGTCGAGGGTCAGCCCAGCCCGGTTGCCATCACTACCTTTTTCCCTTAAAAGAGTACTTCCAACTATAGATATTGAATTTGCAAATCATAAGAGATATGAGCTTGAAAGGTGAACTAGTCTTTTTCATCAATCAATTGTACTGGTCTTTTTCATCAATCAATTAGGAACTCTACTAGATTTTTCATGACTAAGAGCATCCACAGTCATCAGCTAAAAATTCATTTTATACATATTTCGTCACTGTAGCATCCACACTCGTCAGGCATTCTGTTATTTTTTTCCTTTTTTTTTGCTACAGTAAAAAGCCAAAGATAACGTCAGATATAGAAATATGCATATTTTGACCAGTCTGCATTATTTAATATTTTTTTAAATAGTCGGACGAAACGTTGAAAAAAAATATTAAAAGATAAATTTTAACCGAAAAAATATTAAAAAATAAATTTTACGAAACATGCTGTTTCATCCAAGCCATTCTCACGTGGGTCCCATTCCTTTTTTGTAAAAAAAAAATTTTGCAAACCATCATGGTTACTAGGTGCAAATTTTTAAATTTCTTTTGCAAATTTTTTAATTTGTTTTGCAAATATCTTTTGCAAACTTTTCTGAAAAAAGTTTTTGCAATTTTTTTGCAAAAAAAACACCCCCTTAAAATCCGGACGAAACATCCAGTTATTTTGCAAAAAGCAAAATAATGGGACCTGTTTATTTTAATAATAAATTTTACATTTCTACCTATTTAATTTATTTAAATTATTTTTTTTCTCATAGATGAAACATCGTCTGTTTCATTTTGAACGAAATTATGTATTTTTTAGCTTTTGACGACTGCAGCATTCACTCAAATTTTTTTTTTTTGACTGGTGAAAGGTAGAATTATCCTACCTCACGAAATATATATATATATATATATATATATATATATATATATATATATTGATAGGTAAAGATTGAATAAAAGTTACAAAAATTAAGTAGGAGATTGGTTCCTAGCTAGATCTGTGTGTGTGCCTGAGAGATGGCATACCATTGAGTTGTAGAGAGGGCATTGGACTTCTGTCGTACTCCTCAACTAGCTTCAAGGGTATGATCTCATCCCCCATACACACAACACAAATAGCCATTAACATAAAAATACTCATCCCCCATACACACAACACAAATAGCCATTAACATAAAAATACCAATCCTCCTAAGGGCAACAGAACATAAGCAAGTTTAAAGAGAACAGTAGCAAGGACAGACATTGTCCCCAAAAGAGAACAAAATAATCAACAAGCTGAGACGCAGACCCCTGGATCATCCCTGGGTGCTTCCTGCACTGTGAGTTGAGCAATTGCCTCCCGGCCTCATAAGATCACTGTCTCCCATACCTATAAGCTCTTGGAGTATCTTGGCCTTCTTCTTAGACTCGCCGCTGGCATCTAACCAATGAGAGAACCAAAATTTAGTATTATTTATGAGTTTATCCACAATAATAAGCTTGTTATTAAAAGTTTTATCATTCCTAGCATGCCAGATGTTCCAACATGCAGCAAGTGTAATCAAATGTCAAGAGTGTGTAAACTTGTGCTTGTGGTAGTCAAAATACCAGCGTGTGAAACAGTTAGCGATGGATGAGGTAAATTAGTGATATTGAAGCAGTGTGCAAAGTGTTGCCAAGTTTGAACAGCCACGGGACATTGGAAGAAAATGTGGTAGGTGGTTTCAAACGGACATGCATAAGTTGTGCCTGTCAGATCACCATCTCATCCCTTGGAGTGTAGTCTCTCCTTGGAGTTAAGTATCTTCCAACTCAGCATCCAAATAAAAATCACTACAAAAGATATTGGAATACCCGGCGAAACAACCCCGGTGTTTGGGTGTTTCGCCGGGACATTCCCCGGCGCTTTTATAAAAATGCCAGCGAGGTCCATAGAAACCCCGGCGTTTGTTAATAAACGCAGGGCAATTTTCAAACCTCGGTGCTTTAAAACACCGGGGATGTATCCTATCTGATAAACCCCACACCCCCCTGATTATAGCCTACTTCCCTCTCTCTAGGATTCACGCCCAACTCTTTTTGCCCCGAAATCCTATTTCGATTTTGCTCTTCGATTTCGCACCGATCAAGAAGATCCTTCGTCGTCGCTCTTGCACACACTGTCTTCATTGCCGTCCTCCGTCGTCATCGATCGTCGCCCTGCATTTTCGTGACCCCACGTCGCCATTGCCATCTTCGCCAAAATCCTTTACCGACTGATTCAACTGAAATCGATTTTGATCGATCGAAATTCAAGAACCAGGTACGGATCATCTTAGATCTAGGGTTTCCTTTCTCCATTTCCACCTCTTTGTTCTTCTTCTTCCTCAATTTGGTTACGCGAATTACACAAAGGTACAGCCTTTCTCTCCCTAGGTTTCGATTTCCCTTTTTTCCTTGGATTTTTGTGGGGTTTAAATGGTTTTTTGGGTGCAATTTCAGAGAATTTGGAGATGGCTTCGAAGCGGATCTTGAAGGAGTTGAAGGATCTGCAGAATTCATTGTCGAGGAGCTGAGGCCGGAGAGCTTTGACGGTGTGGATATTGGGCTGTTCAGTGCGAGTGGAGGGACTAGTAGGGAGTTTACGCCGATTACTGTGGAGAAGGGGGTGATTGTGGTGGATAACAGCTCGGCGTTTCGGATGTATGAGAAGGTGTCGCTGGTGATACCGGAGGTGAATCCAGAGGCGATGGAGGGGATTAAGGTGGGGAATGGGGGGGGGCGTTGATTGCCAACCCCAATTGCTCCACCATTATTTGCTTGATGGCGGTTACGCCGCTGCATCGCACGGCTAAGGTAATCTATTCTCAGTTTTGTTCTTTTTCTTTTTCTCTTTAATTGTTTTGAGGCCGAGTTATCGATCAGAATATAGGGGAGAGTTTTATATACTCCAAAGGTGAGTACTTTTTGTTGTAACCTATACTAAATTATCAAAATATGTTTTCATCTTTGATCAACAAAATGCATATTAAAAAAAGGGTGTCATAGTTTTTTTTTTTTGGACAACAAAATAATCCGGATCATGGTTATTTTAGGGTAAAAGGTAGTGGGCTTCAGGGTGTATTTTGATAGATTATCCTGATTCTGATGTGAAAATACTAACTATGGAGGTACATATTATTTGATCTTGCTGTACTTTTAACTGACATTGATATTTGCTGAAAATTCCATTATAATTTGGATAAGTGTGGAGACCATATTTTGTATGGCATTACTGAAATTTTGAATTAAAATTGAAATCACCAAAGTTTCGACCTTGTCAATATCTGAAATACAGTACTCACTGTTTCGTGATGTTATCTATTACATTTCTCTACTTTTGTGCTGGTAGTTGCCTTGTTCGTTACTTCAGAAGTGCTTATTAAATATCTTTGACCTTCATCAATGCTCTTGATAGTTAAGTGGTTTGTATTCTCCTTTTCATTTTTCCTTGATAAGGTCGTGCGAATGGTTGTTAGTACATATCAGGCAGCTAGCGGTGCAGGTGCTGCAGCAATGGAGGAGCTTACAAACTCGTCAAGTATCTCTTTAATAGTCTCCTTTGTAATTTGTATGTTAGATTAAGCTAGATTACTGTAATATCCTGAATTTTATGAATGTGAAATTGTAGATTTTTATGTGTTGTGCACATGCAAAATTTTGTATAAAATATTTTCTTATGAAATAATTTTCTATAACATGAACAAATAATTATTTTCTCTCTTTTCTTCTTTTATTCTTTAAGCCCATTTTTCTTTTAAGGAGCCTAAATTTATTTTTTTTAAACTAAGCCCAACTTAATAAATTAAGGATTTCTTTTCTAAAAGCCCACTATTTTTAAAAGCCCATGAATTAACTACTTTTAATTAACTTGTCATGTAGATACATATTTTTGTAGACAATTAATTAATTTTTTAATATACAACTTTAATTAGGGGGACACTAGTTGGACCACGTGTTTGCACGTGTGTGTGCATTGCACACTCCATCCTTGGCCGGATAGTAGGAGAGAGAGAGTGGGAGGTGTGGACTAATGGAGAGGTGGTTTTTGTGTGATGGGTAATTGCTACAACTTTCCATCTTATCCTAGCCATTCATTTACAACCATTTAGTGTAATCCTAGCCCTCCAATCTATCCTAAAATTAGTATAAATACCCCCTACCTTCATGCATACAACACTAAGAAAAATAATTGAAAGAAAGAAACTATAGGAGAGTAAAAGATTGAGAGAGAGAGAGTAAAAGATTGAGTGCATTAGTGTGCGTGTGTGTTCCCTACCTTGGAGATCGGCTACTTCAACTCACGGCAAAGAGAGGACTCGATTTCTCCAAGTGCAAGGAGAAGGATCATTGTGGTGGCTCATTCTAGGAGGAGAAGGACCAATCATGTTCAAGGATATCGTAGGAGCTTTGTAGTATTTTCTTCAAATAGGTGGGTGGTTTTCTATACTTCTAATATTAGATATCATGCTAGGAAATTTGTGTTATTTATGCATGCCAAAAGAACTAATAAGATAATCACTTATTGACTCTAAAAAGGACTTGCTAAACGAATGAGTAAATGCTCGATGAATTGTGTGCTATTGGTTATAAATTATGTTTAATGTAATTAAAATTCACTTATTGCCAAGAAGTTGTAGAATTGGAACCATGTAATTGTAGAAAAGGTTCCTGTGTTGATTAGCGAATGAATTATTAATTTTTGCGCTTATGGAACCATGGTATTATTTTGCTCAAAAATACAACTTGGATTATAAGCATTATGAATAAAGAGGGACAACAGGATTTTACACCTTTTAACAAAATCCTAATGCAAGAAATTAAGTAGCAAATTTGTTAAAGTAATTTCTTTGCAATATTGTAAACATAGAACATAAATTAGAGAGAAAATACTTGTTTTAATATCAAAAAATTATTTTAAAAATACTGATTTGTTGAATATATGTAAATCTAGTATTCTGAAAATTTTTAGAATTTTTTGTAACGAAGAAACAAAGTTACGATCGTTTGAAAATTAGAATATTTCCAATAGACAGAGACTCGACTTAAACCTATTTCGAACTAATCCTATATCAGTTAATTCCTATAGTCATACTGGTTATAAGGGGACTTTAGTGCGTTACTGTAGCACTGTGTGTGTGTGGGTTCGAGTCTCGACAAGGGACTTTTATTCCAAAATTCGATTTTTTCCCATACACAGAGAATCAAACTCAAAACCCTCCCACTCCCCTTTGTGAAAGTTGGGCACCTTGTCCCTTTTGTCTAGCATGTGGGGCCTTTCGGTCTCGGTAACTGTGCACTGTGTGTGTGTGTGTTGTGCATTCGAATCCGGCTGTGGCCAAAAAAAATTTGGGAAGAATATTTTCTTTTTTTTAAATTTTTATTTTACTTTGACTATTGTGAATTTTACAAAAAAATATAAAAAGAAATAGGGAGAAATTATTAGAAAATCCTGGAGTTATAAACTTCAAAAAAAAATTATTATTTTGGAATTATGGATCCTTTAAAAAACAAATACATTTTTTTAAAGTGAAGAGTTCACTTTAGTTTTGATCTTTTGAGTTTCTAAAATAAAGAAAAATGAAATTTTTGAGTATGGAAATGATTTCAAAGAGATGAATTGAGACTTATGTTGAGCGGAATTAAAGGTGAAATTTTAAGTATGTAAATTGTGTATAGAAATGTGTTGAAAAGAGAATATGATGAAATGTGAAAATTTGTGGACATGTTTCACTGAATGTGAAATGAGGACTTATACTAGAACTTGGCTAAGACTCTACATCGGCAAGTATAAAAAGTACTTAAAAAGAGAATTTATAAAATTTTGTTGACCAAGTTTGGGTCGTTGATAATAAATGTTATTGAAAGGACCGATGTAGGAGTAATGCTAGATTCTAGAATAGTAACCTCAGATTATACATAAGAATGAGATACATAGTAAAGATGTGATGAACGTAAGAGATAAACATAAGTATGAGGGCCATTGGATTGGCAACGTGAGAGTGTCCACGGGATGTCCCATGATGCTTCATGATTAGGACGTGAATACTACTCCAGAGTACCGTCCCGGTGGCGATGCTTATGGGGCAATCGAATGACTGTGGGTGGTATCACGTTTATGGTAAGAGGTGAATTACCACAGGATGCCTGCATGATGAGTCATGTGTCATTGCGTTGGGATTCTCTCCAGGGCACCTAGACGTGAGTTCGTAGTTCATAGAATGCCTAAGATACTTACCGGAGTTACAATAGTAGATTAAGTCATGGCAATGGATTGAACCCTACAAGATGAAGAACGATTAAGGGCTTGCCCTCGGACCTATGTAGTATGGGCTGCATAGACTCTGAACAAGTGCGCATTAGTGTCATATAATGTAAACAACTCCATTAAGGACTAAGTGCACATCACAACACGACATCAATAGGATAGTCCCTTATAGTTTATTTTGTGATCAAGTTTGTGGTTGTTTAAGTATGAAAAATTGTTATACTGTTTTTGGCATAGAGAGGATGGTCGTGTATAATATTTTGTCAGTGAATGAACTGACGCGCCCACAGTTTCATATGCAGGAAAAAAAGGTTGACAAATTGAAGTATACATGCTGCTCAAAGATTGATTTAAATATTGTGTAACTGTTCCATGTAATTACTGTCAATTGCTTCCGCTGTATAAATGTAAATGTGTATTGTAACTCTGATGTAAGAAATGTTTTTTAATTTTCTTGTAAAATTGTACGAAAGAAGTGTAAAGATCCTGTGGAACTTCGGATTCAGTTGTATTATAGAATTTGGGGTGTTACAATTACACTGCCAAATTTATATTTGTCTTTCTCTTTCTAGGTCTTGGATGGCAAAGAGCCTACTTGTAACATATTCAAGCAACAGGTACCTTATATAAATTGAAGCTTTTAGTTGAACATGTATGTATGATGTGGTCTTGATGCTAACATTGACTTTGTATACCTTGTAATGCAGTATACATTTAATCTGTTCTCGCACAATGCACTAGTTATGCCAAATGGATACAACGAGGTGAAAATGAAATTAGTGAAGGAGACCCAAAAAATTTGGGTAATTTCTTTGATAATAGTGTTCTTGTTAATGTTAACCAGTTTTTCCATTTTCTGTTTTCTTTGTTCTTTGGCCTCAGCTTCTCTCACGACCTTCATGCTTGATATCCTAATAATTTTAGGCACTTACAGGTTGTCCTAGTTAGCAGGTACTCTCTGAATGCTATCTTAGATGTAGTGCTAAACAACTAGTAGCTGGGAAGCTATTTGTTGGCCAGAAGCTTCGGGTACTATGCTGAAAGTATCAGATTTCTGATCAATGTTTGGATATATATATGTATATGATTCTTACTCATATGAAATCTTTTGCAGTTATGGGGAGCAAGTCTGTATGGTTGGCTTGGACCAATTTCACCCTTTGAGGTTCAATTTTTCTTTATTTTCTTTTTCGCTCCTTTTTTGTGTGGCTTTGTTGGTGTCATTTCTGTCATCCAGAATAGAAGCTTGGTCTTTTGTATATTCTACTATTTTGACTATCTTAATATGCTTCTTTCCCCTTCTTACCAGGCCTCGAGAACAGTTAGTTTACTGATACATATAAATGGGACATATCGTGCACATTGGTCTGATCAGTTGGGATTCTGTATGCACTTGGCACCTCTGCACTCTGGTCTTTAAATACTCTATTATTTAGTTGCTGATTATTCATGGTCCATTTGAATCTTGTTTCAGTTTGTTGTATTCCATAAATTTCAGGTAAAAATCTTGGAGATCCATTGGCTTTTAGCTGCACAAGAGTGCTGGTGGGAAAATTCCCAGGACATTGGTTGGAATTGCAAGAATTTACCCTATTCTGTATAAGGAAAGGTATATAAGTTACTTAATCTAATTATATTCTTGTTAAGAATTTATCCTTTAACAGCAGCTTAGAAACATGGCTAAAATTGCTTTTTTAATAATGTTTTTCCTTTCAGCTAATTATCTCTTAGAAGATAGCTGAAAGGAAAAACATTATTAAAAATGTTTTTCCTTTCAGCTATTATCTTTTTTAATAATGTTTTTTTTTCTTTTTTAATAATATTTTTCCTACTCTTTTTTAATAATGCTTTTTTAATAATGTTTTTCCTTTCAGCTATTATCCCTTTGATTATTTAGTCTCTTGTTCAAAAATCTCGCAGTTTGTTTAGGAGAAGCAGTGAAGATTTTGTGGAGCAATGCATCAGCAAAGCTGAGTGCTTGACTCTTGCAGTAAGGAAACAGAGTAGGGGAGTTGGTGGCTACTTGGTTAGCAATAGATGGCAGAAGAACTTCTGGCTCTTGGCCTAACTTTAACTAGGAGCATACTCAATTTACTCTTAACAAATAATGCCCTCTATCTATTATATGGTTGTCATTTATGTTGTAAATTACTCTAGTGTGTCCACTAGAAAACCTGAATTCAAGAGCTTGTAATGTTGCTGCACCGAACATAATTTATGTTATTATGCTTGATTATTGGAATGAATTTGTGCTGTGATGTATTTATATATTGTTTATTATGTTTGATTAATAGATTTATGAAAAATATTAGAATGAATTCTGGAAAATGATTCTGATTTGAATTACAGGTATTTGATTTGATAAAACGGACAAAAAACAACCACCACACAATTGTTTTCTTAAAAAATTAAAATTAAAAAAAAAACCTACCACGGCGTTTTAAAACGCCGGGATAGGTTTTTTAAGGAAAAAAAATTAAAAAATAAAATCAACATACCCTGATGTTTTGGAAACGTCGGTGTATACCCCGGCGTTTGAAAATGCCGGAGAAAGTGTTCCGCAACCCCGGCAGGGGAAAGCACGGCACTTGCGGCGGTGCTTTTCGAAGTGTCGGGGGGACCAACCTCGGTGTTTATAAATGCCGGTAATGGGCAAAACAAATGTCAGGGTTTGCCCACTTATTTGTAGTGAATTTTGCATTTGAGCTGTGCTAAATTCTTCCAGCAAGCACGATAAAAGGGAGACAGAAGGCTTAAAATGCTGGAGAAATCATAAGCAGATTTCACAGTGAAGTTCCCTGTGTTAGAATGGCTCCAATATGCAATGTCAGTAGAAGTAGAAGGTTGAACATTGGAGAGTAGTTGCAGAAGTTTTTTCTTTTCAAGGAGAATGGTGGTGGAAGTTGAAGTGTGAAGGCTTGGTCTCCAAATCCATCGGCCATGATCCAAGAGACCTTGAGAGCACAATGGGGCATCCTTGTTCCAAGCTGCCTCAAATAAAATAGGGAATAAAGTTGTTGTCGTTAAAATCGGTGTGGGGGCAAATAGATAGATTTGTGGATTCGAGGGAAGGTGAATAGTTCAACCTTAACGACTTCACCGGAGTCTGACCGAGACCCTTTCGCCGTTAACCTGCAAAAAGTGCAAGACACCGGGGTTGATTCTGGCGACGCACCCTCCGACGCTCTTGTCAGTAATCTGAATGATTAAGAAAGAGCTTTAATTTGCCAAAGATCGATTACCTGGTAACAGTGGGGGGAGAGGGGTATTTATAGCAGCCTTAGGAGTCATTTTCGGGATAAGATCAAATCCCTACTTCCCGATGTAGACGGATAGAAGTGGTTAAAACCACTGTTTGAGGATAATCATGAATCTGAATCCTCTCCTATCCAATTTGACTGGGTTACTTATGGGTTGGAACCCGTACCCAGTAAGATAGGTCTATTTATGGATTATTAGGCTTTGACAAAAGACCCAGTTTCCATTTTAGGCCCGTTTATAGGTAAAATTACCATTTTGCCCCTAAACTTTAAGATACGTGCCCGATTTGAACAGTTCCAATTTAACCCTATTTTTAGCCATATCACGAGCCCCCCACTTCCGAAGGCTGAGCTTGATTAGCCTTTGAGGAGTAGTTTCACTGACTTAATGGCTTGCGGGGTTGTATCAGAGTCCGAATGAGGGGTTTCGGATCTTATACGAGGTAGGATGGTGTTTTCTAAGTGGGTAGCATGCTAAGGATTGTCTTTGAGCTCTTCTAGATCTTGGGTGATTTTCCTCGACTTTTTAATTATTTTTCGGATCATTCATTCAATTTTGCAAAGCGGTGATTTATTTTTCGAGGACGTTAATTAATTATTCTAAGCAATAATTATTTACTCAGGGGTTCAAAAATATTTCCCTGGAATTATAATTATTTTTTAGAATTTTTAAGTAATTTTTCTGAATTTTAATCATTTTTTCGCAATTTTTAAATAAATAATTCGAATCAAATAAATAAAAAATAGATTTTTATACCTATTTATGACGTGGAGAGATCCGGATCGTCCATCGGCCTTGGCTACGGATTTCTGAGCGATCTATCTGCTGGAGTAGCTCGGAGGCACTTTTTCCCCCATACGCAGGTCGGTGCCCCAGTAGCTCGGTGCTGTGGCTCGGTAGCTCGACGCTGTAACTTGGGGGTGCCTCTCTTCGAATGGGTACCTCGGCAGCTCGGTGGCTCGGTAGCTCGACGCTTCATGGGCTGCAGAGCTACGTGGCTAGATTTGGAGCGTCCATCACGGCGCAAATCACGGCGCAAGTGTTAGTGTAGGTGCCCTAGAGACAATACAATCATATTATGTAATCAGTATTATTGACATTATGTTCTTTTGATTATATTAATAATTTATTATGCTTCGTATTTACTGCGTTATAAATATTAGCATGATAAATGTCCTTAGATTATTAATACGAACTATATGAACATGAGATTATATATAGTATAATAATCTTAAATGTCCCTAGTCGAGTATTATTATTATTAGGACAGTAATAATACATTGAAACTAGTATGTTGATTGATTGATGACCACCTCTCATGGGTCATTAGTATAGAGATACTAAAATCAATACATAGGTGAATGTAAGAGTACATTGTACTGGACAGACCCACTGTGAGATTCTACATGGAATGAATTAATAAGTGTCATAAGTAATCTCACTGTGATAATGGTGTAATGGTCCTCTGACCTGAAATCATTATATTTCTACACGAGAATTAATGTACTTTGATTCTATCAAAAGTTATCTTTAATCGGGTAATGATAAAGATAGTATTGGGTTCATTATGAATCGTGTGAGAAATATGAATGATCTAGAAGGAATTTAACCCTCCTAATTTTAGGAGCGATATTATCGGCCTCTTGTTTATGAAATGCATGGCCATGCTCAAATATTGATTTGTTTGTATAGTCTACTCATCGATCAAGAAAATAAAGATTAAATTATTAAGAGGATGACACGTCCCATGCCTCTAGTTTAATCTATAATATCAAGGTTAAAAGGATTATATTACATGGAGACATTAGTCACGAAAGGTTTAATTGAATCACCAATTATTATTATTACTTGGGTAGCAATGATGTATTACTAGATGCCGCTCATTGTTTATAATTTTATTATAAGATAATAAAATTATTGCCAACGTAATAATAACCTAAAGGGTCACACACTTAGAACGTTTAAAAGGAGTATTAATTTAAATTCGGAATTTAAATTAAATGATTCGAAATTAGTTATTTAATTAATTGAGTTGGACTTAATTAATTAAAGGATAATTCGAATTTAAATGATAAAACCAAATCAGATTGGTCTTATCAGAAGCCAAACTGATTACGGTTAATTCGAATTTAAATGATAAAACCAAATCAAATTGGTCTTATCAGAAGCCAAACTGATTACGGTTAAGCCCACCTCATTCTCTCCCTATAAATACATAGAGATGTATTGGTTTAGTACAATTTTTGACAAATCCGTTTTCCACAGAAAACCTTAGCCGCTCAACTGTTGAGAGGCAAAAGAGAGAGAGAGAGAGGCAAGCATCATCGGCTAGTACCGGCTCCCTTGATCGTTGGACGATCGGACGTTCGTGTGGACTGCCTTAGAGACGCGGATCTAGCTACTAGGGCTGCGTGGTGATTGTAACCTCCATCTTTCAGCCTTCGTAAAGCTCCGAAAGGTAAAATTTTATTTCTCCATTATTAGCCATGTCTTGTACACGGATCCTAGGGTTAGGGTTTCGGATCTGTTTTCATTTCTTTTTCGCTGCGTTTGTGCCCCGAAACCCTACAGCAAGAGGCTCAGATCACGAGAAAACGTGATTTTATCGTTTTGTGGTCGTGCCGAAATCTGAGCCTTCCATGAGCTTTTGACGCGAATCTCGGGACAATCTGACAGTCCAAAATCTCGGAGGCATTTTTTCTCCAATGCGGAGGTCGGTGCCTCGGTAGCTCGGCGCTCCGTGGGCTGCCAAGCAACGTGGCTAGATCTGGAGCGTCCATCCTGGCGCAAGTGGCTCAGATCACGAGAAAATGTGATTTTTTCGTTTTGTGGTCATGGCGAAATCTGAGCCGTCCATCAGCTTTTGGCGCGAATCTCTGGACAATCTGACGGTCCAAAGAGCTCAAAGGCATTTTTTCTCCAATGCGGAGGTCGGTGCCCCGGTAGCTCGGGAGCGCCCTTCTCCGGACAGACACCTCGGTAGCTCGGCCAGACCTGGGTTGTTCCCGCCCTTCTGCATTCTGTCGTTTAACCTTCCTAATGGGCTTGAGTGGGGCCCAATATGTTAGAAACCCAAGAGTCGCCCTCTTTTTACAATAAGTTCTCACCCCCCTCATCATTTCTCCCACTCTTTCACTTTTCACTCTTAGATAAACTTTTTCTCTCGAGTTGCTCCGCTAGCGGTGATTTTCACTCTTGGGTGGTTGTGCTAGCTGTCGCATCATGGCAAGGCGATTTTCGGCAAACTATTCCGACCGAGAACGTCACATCAAGGTAAATATATATATTTTCAATTATATATATATATATATATACTTTCAAGATGTCTAGATTGTCCTCGGGTAGTGAGGCCTCTTCCTCGGGAGGTGAGAGTGAGCAGCGACTAGTGGCTCCGACCGTTCAAGAGGAGGGGGTAGAAGTGCTAAGCCAAGAGAAGGGGAAGGAGGTAACAGGGTCGGCCGTGGTTGAGCCAGTCGCTCCACTCGCCAAGGGAAAGGGGAAAGTGGTGGCGCGGTCAGTAATTGTCAAGACGGTGGTAGAGTCCATCAGACAGGGAGGAGAAGTGGGTCGGCTGCCGACGGAGATATCAGGCCATGGGGGGATCAGACAGTATACCACTATACCGGTGACCTGTTGATGAAGGTCATCTATGGGAGATCAGAGACGTATGAAGAGAACGAGCCGAAGGAGGTTACCGAGGTTGACGACATCGCCTCGGTTTTGACGTAGAGGGACCTGCTTTGGATACGGAAGAGCTTCATGATACTCCCAGAGTACACCCTAATCCTCCTCGGACCTGGAGTGCGAGCGTGCATGGCATTCACACCTAATATGTGCGTCTTTGCCTACGACGCGCTGAATGTCGGCCTGCGCCTTCCCCTTCACCCCTTTGTGATCGAAGTGCTTCGATGGTATGGACTAAGCCCGATCCAGTTCATGCCGAACATGTGGCGCCACGTGCTCGGGTTTCTGCTCCAATGTCGGACGGCGAAGGTGGAGCCTCAGCTCGTCATTCTCTGAAGTATGTATCGGATCAATCGGATGAATAAGACGGGGCACCGATACTACTTGTCGCCACGAAAAGGCATCAATTTGATAGAGAATCCGGACTCTATCAAGTCGTGGAAGGGAAAGCATTTTTTGATCCGAGGCCCCTCGGCGTGGGACTTTCCGACCAGGTGGAAGGAGGATGTGTCGAAGTGGGTGAAGGCCGAGCCAGTGTTGACTTCTGTCGAAGCAGAAGTTGTGACGAAGCTGATCGACCTTCCGATCCTGAGCTGGAAGGATATGACCGAGGAAGTGCTCCATGGGTCGGGTCTCAGTCCGATCGACCCGAGTACGCCTCGGATATCTTGTTCTTTTATTTACTCTCTATGCCTTGCGTATTTTTTGTGTTAACTCTGCTTTTTCTATTTGGCAGAGGCTCCGAACATGGACTTTAGAGCGATCATGGCCGAACGAAACAAGGCTTCCGACGCTAAGAAGAGGAAGAGGACGACCGCGGGACCTTCATCTGGCCGACCTACCAAGGTGTCCTCCGCTGTGGTCGAAACTGTAGACCTGGCGTCTCCTTAGCAATCTACCTCGGCTATCGCTCTTCCTCAACCGACCCAGTCTGAGCTCTCAGCCGAAGGGTTTTCTATCTCGGCGGCATTGGCAGTTGACGCCCCGCCCCTCACTGAGAAGGCCGAAGCGATTCTGACCGAGGGGCACAAGAAGCTCTTCGTCCCCGACTGGCGGGTGATGAACCACGATGGCTTCTTAGGACCTCAGCCATGAGCATGCAGGCCTTATGCCATCTTCTGACCTCGAAGGACCGAGCAGCAATGAAGGCGGGGATGACGGGCGACGACACTCTCGAGATAGCTCGGGCGACCATGTCGGTGAGTCTCTTAGTCGATTTGTTGATAATTCAAAAAATTTCTAATTCTTTTACTCGGTTTTCATCGTTTCTTTTCCTCTTTTGTTTAGATCACATGCCACTTCAGCCACCTCCTCGAGCAATATTCCGAGCAGGAGAAGGAGCTGAAGCTGTTATGTGATAGGGATCGAGCCGAGAGGGCGAGAGTCGCGAACCTGTACGAGGCAGAGCAACGCCGCTCCGAATCCCTGGCAGCTCAGGTCGCACACTTTGAGACAGCCCTGGCACAGGCGAATGAGAAGGTCGCCTCGGAGGCGGCTCGGGCGGACGTGGAGAGGGAAAAGGCGAAGAAGGCCTTGGAGGACGTGATGAGGGAGAAGGACGCGGCAGTAGAGGTGGCGAGGGCGAAGATAGAGGCCTAGGCGAAGAAGCATATGATGGCGAATATGGAGAAGTTCTATGCCACTGTGCTCGAGCACATCGAGGCTCGAGTCCCCAGCTTTGATAGGTTGGAATACGGACTGTGGGGTCCGGTTGATGGTGAGGACCTCGAAGCCGATCAAGAGGTCGAGGAAGGGGAGGAGTAGGGGGGCGACGATGCTGTGGCTGACCCCAAGGCCGTGGTGGTGGAGAAAGGGGGCGACGAAGCTGTGGCCGATCCCCAGGCCGGAGTGGTGGAGGAAGGGGAGGCGACTACCGAGGAGCATGTCACCGAGCTACCACTCAAGGTGGCCCCTTGACTTCAATTATCTCATATTTTTGTCTTCTTTTCTTGTATTGCCTTATAGCGGACTGGCCACCGCTTTTTTTATAGCAATAAAACTTTTGTATGAATACAACTTTCTATTTTGACTAAGTGTTGGAGATATTTTGAATTTATTGATTGTCTAACTTTTGAGTCTCGCACTATGCTCGCCTAGGCTTAGCTTTTATACTTTGGTCCTTTAGATTTAGCCAATTTTTTCAACTCTTTCAGCTAGTCGTACCATCATCATCCCATTCTCAGCTTGGCATCGTTAAGCTGGCTCTTGCTCGAACTCGTGAGAAACTCTTCAAGGCTGAGTCGGAGCTAAATCATGTTAGGGTGCTGTTGGCTAAACGAGACTCCGAGCTGGAGCGATTAGAAGAGCAGGCTCGCGAGGTGCCCCCCGAAGGGGAGAAGAGATGCCCCTCATGGGCTTATCACTATGGCCTGAGGCAAGTAGCTCTTCGGGGTCTTCTATATTCAAAACAAGAACTAAAAGGGACAAGCCGAAGAATGTGGTGCTTGAGAAAACTACGGAGGGGGTGCAACTTTGGAGAGACATCTCGGAGGCTCTGCACGGGGATGATTCGAGTCGATTACCCTGTTTCAAGATCAAAGTGACTGATGAAGCACTTAAAGAGCGGGTGATTGAGTTAGAGGCGGAGAACTTGCACCTTCGGCGGTTGACTGAGGGAAGCAATGTTAGGAGTGTGTCTTATCCTCGGGAGGAGTATGCCCCATGGAGAACTTTCTATGAGTTTGCACGCCAGTCATCATCTCTGGTGCGAAGGCCTGGAGACGTGCAATGTGGGGTCGCCGGTTCGTCAAGCGGCACTACGGTTAGATTGGGGGCCGAAGGCGCAACCCAATCCGCTGGTGTACAGTCTTCAGCAGAGACGAAGATGATGTAACGTGTAGCTCGCCAACCTCGAGTGTCGCTCCGGAGGAGCATCCCTCATCCTAAGTAGGGTGATTTTGTAGTCTTAAGGCTTGTGTTGTACGAGCTTTTGGTCTTGTGTGAGACTTGCACCCCAGCATAAGAGTTGTATCTTTGATTGGTCTTTCGTGAAATAAAGAAATAACTTTTTGCAAGCGTCAATTTGTGCTTTGGTAGTATTAGTTTCGATAATCAACGGTTGTGGGAGCAATTCCGAATAGCGAGCCACTTCTTACTCGCTTATGAGCAAGTAGAGGAAGCGAAGTCGATCCAAGTGTTGGACTCCGAACTCGTCATTTAAAAGAGATTCAACAGTTGTGGGATCAATTCCGAATGGCGAACCACTTCTCACTCGCTTATGAGCAAGTAAAGGAAGCGAAGTCGAGCCAAGTGTTGGACTCCGAACTCTTCGCTTAAAAGAGATTCAACGGTTGTGGGAGCAATTCCGAATGGTGAACCACTTCTCACTCGCTTATGAGCAAGTAGAGGAAGCGGAGTCGAGCCAAGTGTTGGACTCCGAACTCGTCATTTAAAAGAGATTCAACAGTTGTGGGAACAATTACGAATGACAAACCACTTCTTACTCGCTTATGAGCAAATAGAGGAGCAGAGTCGAGCTAAGTGTTGGACTCCGAACTCGTCGTTTAAAAGAGATTCAACAGTTGTGGAAGCAATTCCGAATGGCAAACCACTTCTCACTCGCTTATGAGCAAGTAGAGGAAGCAGAGTCGAGCCAAGTGTTGAACTCCGAACTCGTCGTTTAAAAGAGATTCAACGGTTGTAGGAGCAATTTCGAATGGCGAACCACTTCTTACTCGCTTATGAGCAAATAGAGGAAGCGGAGTCGAGCCAAGTGTTGGACTCTGAACTCGTAGTTTAAATCAATACACTTAAGGTATTAAACAGAGATAAACTGAGCACAAGAGAATTATTATTCAAAAGAAACTCTTTATTAAATATTTCTAATCTGCCGCTTTTAGGTTGCGAGCCGTTATTACAATGGAAAAAACAAATAGAATAGCCTAAAAACTGATGTTGCTTGGAGAGGCATTCAAACACCCCCTTAGTACTTCAGTAAATGATCGGCGTTCCATATTCTTGGTATCTTCCTGCCTCCCAGGTCTTCAAGTTGGTACGCTCCGGGGCGAACTACTCTGGAGACCTTGTAGGGTCCTTCCCAATTTGGGGCTAGCTTGCCCCTTAGGCTGGGGAACGAGATGGCCAGCTTTCTGAGGACTAAGTCCCTCTCCTTAAGATCCGTGGGGCGGACTCTTCTGTTGTAGGATTTCTCGATCCTTCTTCAATAATTCTTTTGGCGAATCGAGGCTCTCTCGCGGAGTTCCTCGATAAGGTCCAGATTGGCTCGGAGCTCCCTTGCGTTCTGCTCTTCATTATATGCAATTAGTCAGGGGGATGGCAAACCAACCTCTAAGGGGATTATGGCCTCGGAACCATAGGTGAGGTTGAAGGGCGACTCTCCTGTGGGGGTTCTCTTTATAGTGCGGTAGTTCCACAGGATGTTAGGAAGCTGCTCTGCCCACAATCCTTTAGCCAACTTAATTAGTCTCTTCTTGATGCCTGAGAGGATTTTTCTGTTGGCGTTCTATACTCCGCCATTGGATTGTGGGTGGGAGACGGAGGAGAACTGCTGCTGAATGCCGAGGTCTTCACAAAAGGAGCAGAATATTGCCCCTAAAAATTTTGTTCTGTTGTCTGTCACCAAGACTCGGGATATGCCAAACCTGCAGATCACGTTCCTCCAGAAGAACTGTTGCACCCTGTTCTCAGTAATAGTCACTAGTGGTTCGGTCTCAATCCACTTAGAGAAATAGTCGATCGCCACGATTAGGAACTTGAGCTAGCCTGAAGCCGGTGGGAACGGACCCAGTAGGTCCATTCCCCACATTGCGAAGGGGGTTGGATTTGAGAGGGAAGAGAGTTGAGCTTACGGTAGGCGACGGATAGTGGAGCATTGTCGGACATGCTCGGTGTTCCGAAGGAGGGTAGGCCAGAAGTACCCATAATTCAAGACTTCACGGGCAAGGGACCTTGATCCCGAATGGGCTCCGCCTATCCCTTCGTGGAGCTCTTTCAGAGCATACAGGGCTTCTTCTGGAGAGAGACACCTCAAGTAGGGTCTGCCATCTACTTGGATGTAGGAGCGTTTGTACAAAATTCCATCAATGAGGGTGTACCGCTTTGCTCTTATTCGGATTTGGCGAGCTTCTTTGGGATCTTAGGGGAGGTTCCCGTCTCTGAGGAACTCAACTAAAGGCCTCATCCAATTATCTTCGAGTTGGACCGGTGGCGACTCCATTGAGTCGGGCGCTTCTTCTTCGATACTGGGCCTTAGTAGAACTTCGATCAAGACAGTCTGCTCGAGCCTTTGGAGGGAGGAGGAGGCTAGTTTCGAGAGGGCATCAGCATGGGCGTTCTCCTCTCAGGGGATCCGCTGGAGTTGTGCTTCCTCGAATGAAGCCATGAGACTTTTGACCTTGGCTAGGTACTTGGCCATACGGTCGTCTCGTGTCTCGTATTCTCCCAAGACCTGATTCACCACGAGCTAAGAGTCGCTGAACATTAGAAAACGCTTCGCCCCTACCTTGCAAGCCATGCCCAGGCCCACTATAAGGACTTCGTACTCGGCCTCATTGTTGGAAGCCTTGAAATTGATGCGTTGGGAGTATTGGAGGATGAAGTCATCTGGGCCTGCCAAGATAACTCCCGCTCTGCTTCCTTCAGTGCGGGAAGACCCATCCATATACACCGTCTAGATGGGTGGCCCATTCACCGCTTGACTAACCTCAGGGATCGTGCTCTTCACTATGAACTCGGCTAGAGCTTGAGCTTTGATTACGGTCCGAGGCTGATAGGATATGTCATGTTGAGCTCGATTGACCACTTCATGAGGCACCCGGAGGTCTCGGGCTTATACAGGACCTGCTTGAGTGGCTGGTCAGTGAGGATGACCACTGAATGGGATTGGAAATAGGGACGAAGTTTTTGGGTCGCCATAACCAGGGCGTAGGCCATCTTCTCCAACCTCGGATAACGGAGCTCAGCATCTCTAAGGACCTTGCTCACGTAATAGATATGCTTTTGTGCCTTTTCTTCTTCCCTCACCAGGACAGCGTTGAGGGTCTGTTCGGATTCGGTGAGGTAGAGGTAGAAGGTCTCTCCATGTGTTGGCTTGCTGAGGAGTGGGGGGTTGACCAAGTAGGATTTGAGTTGGTCGAACGACTCTTGCTGCTGCTGGCCCCACTCAAAGCCCTTAGCCCCCCTGAGGGCTTTGAAGAATGGGAGACACTTTTCTCCGGACTTGGAGAGAAAGCGCCCTATAGCCGCGAGGCACTCGGTGAGCTTTTGCATTTCTTTCACGTTTGAGGGGGGAGCCATATTGAGTATGGCCTTTATCTTCTCAGGGTTGGCTTCAATTCCCCTCTGGCTGACCATAAAGCCTAAGAACTTACCCAATGAGACCCCGAACGCACATTTATTTAGGTTTAGTCTCATGTTATGCCTCCTCAACACGTCAAAGGTTTCTTGGAGGTCGGCGACATGGTTAGACCCATTGATGCTCTTCACCAACATATCGTCGACGTAAACTTCCATGTTCCGCCCGATCTGATTTTTGAAGATGTTATTGACGAGACATTGGTAGGTGGCACCAGCATTTTTAAGCCCGAAGGGCATCATCCTATAGCAGTAGAGGCCTTGATCTGTGACGAAGGATGTCTTAGGAATATCTGGGGGAACATTCAGATTTGGTTGTATCTGGAGAATGTGTCCATGAAGCTCAGCAGTTCATGGCCCGATGTGGCGTCGATCAAGGTGTCGATGCTAGGGAGCGGGAACAGATCCTTGGGGCACGCCTTGTTTAGATCTATGAAGTCGATACAAATGCTCCAACTTCCATTGGCTTTTTTCACCATCACAATGTTGGAAAGCCACTCCGGGTAGTTGACCTCCTGTATGAACCGGGCTTTGAGCAGCTTCTCCACCTCCTCCTTTATGGCTTGCTAGCACTCGGGGGCAAACTTGCGCCTCTTCTGCTGGACCGATCTGACCCCCGAAGCGACACTTAGATGGTGGATGAGGAGCTCTTCGGAGACCCCAGGCATGTCAGTTGCTGTCTAAGCGAAGAGGTCGCGGTTTCTCTTTATGCACTGAACTATGTCGGAACAGAGGGTAGAAGGGAGGATTTTGCTGATTAAGAATTTGCATGTCGGATCTTCCTTCGAGAAGAGGACTTCCTCTAGCTTATCTACCAGCTCTGACATATGCGGGGTGTTCCCCTGGGGAATCTCAAGGGCCTCGAGGGAGAGGATGGGTCCTCCAGTCGAGATCATATAGCATTTGCGGGTCGTTTTCTGACTTTCCCTCACCTCTCCTATGCCCACTTTGGTGGGGAACTTCATCTTTAGATGGTAAGCTGATGGGACGGCTTCTGAAGCAGCTAGGTCCGGCCGACCTAGGATCACATTATAGGCGGCTTGGACATCAACCACCATGAAGTCCATCGGCTCCATTCGGGTAGTTGGAGCTTTGTCAGCGGTTACGTCGAGGGTTATAACACCCTCGATCATCACTGGTACTCCCGTGAATCCATGGAGAGTGTAACCGGCGGGCTTGAGTCTGTCCCTCGATAATTAAAGCCCTCGGAAGGCCTCTAGAAAGAGGATGTTGACAGAACTGCCATTATCCACTAGGACCCTCTCTACCTTGAAGTTGGCCATGTGGAGGTTGATCACTAATGCATCACAGTGGGGGGTTCGGACACCATCCAGATCATCATTCAAGAAAATAACCGGGACTCCAAGACCTTTGGGAGGGGGGAGGCTATGCACCGAGTTAACTTCCCTGACGAAGGCTTTTCGGGAGGAGTTGGAAGTTCCTTCCATCATACCTCCATGGATGAGGTGCAAGATGCACTCTTCCTCAAAGTCGGGAGTCTCCTCATGCCTCTCGGACCGCTTGTTAGCCCCCCTGGGGGGTGGAGGAGGATTGGCCCGGTCCTTCTTTACAAACTTGGCGAGCTGACATCTCTGAATGAGGGCTTCGATTACATTTTTCAGGGCCCGACAGTCGTTGGTGTCGTGGTCGTGGTCCCGATGGTAGCGACACCACTTCTCCCTATCCCTCTTCTTCCCAGGAGTGTTCATCTTTGGGGCAGGAGGCAGAATTCCTTTTTTCTCAACCTCCATTAGAATGGCCGAGACATTGGCATTGAGAGGGGTGAACCTCTCAAACCTGGAAGGTGGGCGACGCTGAGCCCTATTGTCCTTTTGGAGCTTTTTAGCTCCCTTGTCTTTAGCGGCCTTCCTCTTACTTCCATAAGACGACCCCTCGAAGGTAGGGCGGTGTACAGCTTCCTCTGCCCGGATGTACTTCTCACTTCGGAGAAGAAACTCGGAGAAGTCTCGCGGGGGCTTCTTGGTCAGGGACGCCGGGAGGTCAGTGTTGAGGAAATTGGATTGAAAGGCGGCCGAGGTGACCGACTGATCAAGGGAGGCGAAGGACCTGGCCTCCATGGTGAACCGCTTGACATAGTCCCTCAGTTTCTTGCCCTTCTTCTGACTAAAGAAGAGTAGTGAAATACTTGTTTTTTCGGAGCGGCGACTGCTCACAAAATGAGTTATGAAAACGGCCTCGAACTGGTCGAAAGAGAAGATGGAGGACGGGGTGAGGCGAGAGTACCATTCTCGAGCTGGGCCTTTGAGAGTGGCTGGAAATGTCTTGTAGAGGAGGGCATCGGAAGCCTGGTGGATCATCATGAGAGTTTTGAAACTCTCGATGTGATCCATGGGGTCTGATTCTCCCATGTATGTCTCGAACTGTAGAGGTATGAAATTTGTCGGGACGGGGGCCTCCATGATGGTACGAGAGAATGGATACCTGCTTGGACGAAGGGTCCTCCCCCTTAGTTCTCCGTCCCTATCGAGTCGGCCGAGGCACCTCTCCATCTCGTGAAGACGGCGGTAGATAGTGTGCTCCCTTCAACCGTACCTTGGAGAGCCTCGGGACTCATCTTCGTACGAAGGGGAACGAGAGCTACGGCTATGGTATCTTGGAGACTGGTGAGGACTGAGGATATGATGGCGGTGGCTCAGAGCTTGACCAGGACTTTAGGATCGGTGGCGAGGGCTCCGAACTGGCTCAGGAGTGGGCACCCTCTGGATTTTATTGTTGTTGTTAGGCGGGCGTTGAGGGCCCGCAAGACTGCCGCCTGAAAGTCTTGGAATTCTGCCCTGGTGATGGGTCCGTTCTGGTCCCTTTGGGCCCATCGACCAGCGGAAAAATGGCTTCCCCTTCGATGGTATTGGGGGGACTCTTTCCGCCTCCTAGGAGAAGGGGACCTCCTGCGATCACGGCAGCGAGGAGATCGAGCCTTTGGACGTTCTGAGCGGGAGCCTCCCTCTCGGGCCCGCCTCTCATCCAAATGGCAGCGAAGGTCTTCCTCCTTCTGCCGGTTGATTATGATGTTGCGGAGATCTTCTGATGGCCGAGAATTATGGGATGCCATGGAGTCGGTGGAAGGGTTATGTTACTAGATATGATCGTAGTGAAGAGGTTGTTTCTGGGAATTAGGACGAGAGGTCCCTGCGCCAGCATTTTGGGGCCCGAGTTGAGCCTGCTGGGGTTGAGAATTTTGAAGAGGAGGCTGTCCCTGCTGCAGTGGCTGAACAGGTTGAGGAGGGAGCTGTCACTGTTGCTGGATGGGTTGGAGGGGTTGGAGGGGAACCTCCGGTTGCGGTTGGGGAGGAATGGGAGTAGGTCTACTGTTGGAGGCCGTAGATCTTACTTTCCTTGGTGGCGGCTGGAGGCGGTCTTGACTGGTGGAAGAGGTTGGACTGCTATTCGAGTTTTCCCACAGACGGTGCCAATCTGTTGCCGCTAAAATCGGTGTTGGGACAAATAGATAGATTTGTGGATTCGAGAGAAGGTGAATAGTTCAACCTGAATGACTTCACCGGAGTCTGACCGAGATCCTTTTGCCATTAACCTGCAAAAAGTGCAAGACACTGGGGTTGATTCCGACGACGCACCCTCCGACGCTCTTGTCAGTATTCTGAATGATTAAGAAAGAGCTTTAATTGGCCAAAGATCGATTACCTAGTAATAGTGGGGGGAGAGGGGTATTTATAGCCGCCTTAGGAGTCAGTTTCGGGATAAGATCAAATCCCTACTTTCCGATGTAGACGGATAGAAGTGGTTAAAACCACTGTTTGAAGATAATCATGAATCTGAATCATCTCCTATCCAATTTGACTAGGTTTCTTATGGGTTGTAACCCGTACCCAGTAAAACAGGTCCATTTATGAATTATTGGGCTTTGACAAAAGACCCAGTTTTCATTTCTGACCAGTTTATAGATAAAATTACCATTTTACCCCTGAACTTTAAGATACGTGCCCGATTCGAATGGTTCCAATTTAACTCTAGTTTTAGCCATATCAAAAGTGGCTAAGGTAAAATTGCTAAGGTGCATATTTTACCTTAAACGACAGTGGATGTTCTAACAAAACCCAAAAACCTTTATTAGAATAATCAAAATCAGCCGAGAGATCTCCAAACATGAATAAACAACAACAATTTCTTTTTTCTATTTTATTTTCTTTATAAGTTATAATGTGATACAAATAAGATTTGTAATTCAAACTCGCTGCTAAAAAAAACTGTTGCATGCTACAGCGACACATACAAGCAAGCAACAAGTTGTTCTTCAAAATCAATAAAAAAATGTACACAAAAGTTTTTTGTTAAAAAAAACCTCTATTTTTCAGTTAAAAACCGCGTTAACACCTTTCCCCTATCTCTTCCTTTTCCTCCAGTAGAAATAAGGGGATTTAGATACTCCCACCTGTTATGCCACGTACGCTTTACCGCGTAATAATTTGGGAAATAAGACAAGGAAACCATAAATATTCCTATGAATAACGTGGCCTGTTCAATCATTGACGGACGACGTCAGCCAAAATAAAATAAAATAAACAGGGTGACGTCACCACCCCCAATTCTCACTCCTACGCGGTTTTGTGTTTGAAGATTCGTGGTCAGTTCTAAGAAACTTCCTCTTGACCTCTCTTTAGCTACTATCCTCTTTATTATCTCCTCAAATAAATCATTTATTGAAAAAATTAAAACCAACAATGAAACGAAAGAGACGGGACCTAGGGTTGGCAAACGGGTCAGGCAGATGAGTCAGATCGAACCCATTCGGATTTGCACCCAATTTGGACAGATTCGGATCGAATCGTTGGGTTAAACAGGCCAGGCCGGGCCGGATCGGAGGCGTAAATTTGCAACTCACTCAACCCATGAACCCTTTCGGGTCCAACCCGGGTCAGGTCGGGTCGGGTCGCGGGTTGGCCCAGTTAGAGTTAAATTTTTTTTACTTAAAAAAAGTGTAATTTTAATAATAAACATAAAAAATTGTAATAATAATAATAATATTGAAAGAGTGAAATTGGCAAAAAAAAATGATATATTATTCATATAATTTCAACTTATACAAGTTTCACAATTTGTAATAAGAAATAAAGATTTTCTACAAATTTATTTTATACAATAACAAATTTCTTATATACAATTTCAATTTACTTCAATCTTCCTAATTTTAAATAACAAGCAAAGATTTAATATAAATTTTTATCTATTTACAATTGTCTTCAATTTGATGGCCTTCAATTTATTGTTGTTGACTTGTTGTTGTTGGCCTTGAATTCTTCATTTTGATTGCTATTATTGTTGTTATTCTTCTGGCAAGTTGCTCCCACTTGTGGACGTCGATAATGCTTTTCCTTGGGTCCTATCTTCAGCTTTCAGCCAGTCTTCTGTGTAGACGAGTATCTCTAATGATTGGGGCTTCAAGCGATTCCTGTAATCAGTTAGAACCCTACCACTTATAAAAAATGCACTTTCAGAAGTAACTGTAAAGATAGGAGGAGTTAGTAAATTTTTAGCCATATATTTAAGAATACTATAAGTGTGTTCATGATCTTTCCACCATTGTAAAATATCTAGTGAAGAACTAAAAGACTCAAAATCTTGTTGGTTATACCAATTTAATTCATTTGGTTGATTAGTCTTAAATTTTTTTGATTGAATTTGTGCAAGTAAATTAAATATTCTATCATCAAATTTACTCTTACTCTTACCGTTAGAAGTAGTAGAAGAAGAACTAACTAAAGAAGTTGTGCTATTAGAAGCAAAACATCTATCATAATAATCATACAAGTTATTTAATGTCGATTCAAATTTAACTACAAAAAAAACGTAATCAATTTCTTTATTATCATCCCCACGTAAATTAAAAAATATTTCAATTAAACTCTTCGTATCTTCTAATTTGATAAAAGGATCCATCACAGTAGCAACACAATACAACATAGGAAGAGGGTTAAAATACTTCAAAAATTTTGTTTATGCAGGTTTTACAATATCACCAACAAAAATATCATCGATCATTTCTTTAAAAGTTTGCATCATAGTAACTTTTGAAATAAAAATGGTACTAGAAGTAGATTCATAAGATTTTGAAAACTTGAAAGTTGTAGTTTTAAAAGGTTCTAAAAATTTCAACAAAGATTCAGCATAATATCAATCGATGTGAGTCATTTCAAAATTGTGCATATTTTTTGCAATACAAAAATTATTACTCATTCTTTATATTCAGTAACAATATGTAGCAAATCAAAAGTAGAGTTCCATCGGTGTTTAACATCCTTTGGAAATTTTCTAAAAGATATATATATTTTTAAGCCTATACCAAGCTTTCCATTCTTGAAATATGGTGCCACTTAATACAATAAAATATACATAATTTCTAATTTTAACTATATATGGTTCGACTATTTTTAATGCGTCTAGAACACATAAATTTAAAATATGACATGCACATCTAACATGAAAAATATTGTCAGATGGAGGGTTTAATGCGGTTTTTTAAATACTAATTGATGCATTGTTGTTAGATACATTATCAAAACTTTATACACATAATTTTATCGCGAAGATGAAAAACATCACAAATTTCTATTATAAGGTTTGCAATTTCATTGCCACTATGGGGATAGGGCAATGCGGCAAATAATATGATTTTTTTTTGAAGAATTCAATTACTGTCGATCCAATAACAGGTTATTCCCATCATTGAAATATTATTACAACTCGTCCAACAATCGAAAGTTAAACTAACTTTACAAGTTAAACTCCATAAAATTGCAATCAAAGCTTCCCTCATTTCATTGTATATTTTAAAACAATCCGATTTGCAAGTATTCCTAAGGATTCTTCTAAAATCAGGGTTTAAGGCGATTTGATTAAAATTTTCCAAGTCTCTACTCTCGGGATAGAAAAATGGTAACTCTTCCTTGATTACTAATCGGGCCATTTCCCAACGAACAAGTTCGGGATCATAAGGGTCGCTATCAACTAGACCGGTCCTAAGGTAGATTTTTTATTGGCCGGGTAGGTCAACAAGAAGTTCTTTATGCACATTTTAGATGTGTCGGCTAATTGTATCCATGCCCTCACCTCTCTTCCATTTGTATGGCTTCGAACATGTTTTACACACTTTTAAACCTACACCCGGTATATTTTCGTCCGGAATATAATCATAAAATTTGTGCCAATCACTACTTTCTCCTCTAGTTTTTCTACTACTAGCCGGTAGTGTTGTTTTGGTGGCTTGTTGTTGTGGTTCTTCTTCTAATTCTATGTCTCCTACAAACTCATCGTGTGTACCCCATTGTTGGGAAAGGGGATTAGGGAAGTCTTCGGCGGGATCATTTTGTGGGACAATTGGAGGCCTACGGAAAATGTTGGTGGAATCTTATCCACTTTGGCTACGGCCGCTACCGCGTGATCTAGATATGTTGATATGTAGTAGTGTATGTAAAAAATTAAACACAATGTAGGCGCGATAAATTACAAAAAAAAAATTTAGAAAACAAGAGGGTTGTGAGAGAGAAGATCAAAAAACCAACAACCAAATATTATACAAAAAAATAATAACTACAAAAAATAAAAATAGAAGAAGAGGGATATGAAAATTTGATACCATTCACCGTGGATACTCGTATATAAAAAATCCGTAAAAATAAGAATAGAAGTAGAAGTAGAAGTCCGGAATTGAAGACTTGAAGAGAGCTTGGAGGAGAGTTGAAGACTTGATCACTTGGAGGAGAGTTGAAGACTTGAAGACGATCAGAATTTTGAGTTCTATACGATCGGAATTTGTCGTTTGATCGTGTATATGTCTTGCTACCTTGTTTGTTCAATTGTTCAAAAAAATTGAAATGAATTGAGTAATAATAGTAGAGAGAGTAAGAGAGTAAGGTGGGAATTTTTAGTGTGGGTTTTATGGATATTTATAGGAAAAAAATTAAATAAAAACAAAAAAAAAACAAAAAATAACAGCTAAAAGAGCCGTTATTGTTCTCAGTAGGGGGATCAGCCCGTTGGACCCGTGCGGGTCCAACGTTCGACCAGCGCGGGTCAAACGATTCGCAACCTGCGGGTCGACCCGTAGGTTAGCGGGCGGGTCGAGCACTGTACATCCGGGCTAACGGGTCGGCTTGATCGAGTTAAATTCACCTATTTTAAGACCCGGGTCAAACCGTTTCTGTTAACGGGTTCGACCTGAACCCAAACCAGAATTTCGCGGGCCGGGTTAAACGGGCGGATCGCGGGTCGACCCGGCCCATTTGCCATCCCTAACAGGACCTTAACTCAATACTCCCTATTAGAGGACTAGATTTAGAGGACTAGATTTGCCCGTAGGCACGTGCCTACGGTACGTCTTCAGAACGATACAGCATATGAGAAGCCTTATAAACAGTAAATCAACAATTATGTAGCTCAAGTTTGAATAGTATGACAATAATTAGTTGTAATTAGTTGTAAATAAAAGTCCATGTT